>AFRA01000637.1:0-20731 GCA_000223055.1 Claviceps fusiformis PRL 1980
ATAATCTCTTCTTTTATTACTTTAATTTATTACTTCTATATTAAGTAATTTATAGCTTTATAATAATTCTTTAAAGGCTTTATAAAATCTAACTAATAAATAGTATTTAGTTATATTTTTTTTAAAGTAAGCTTTACTCTTATTATTATATTAAGCATTAATTATAGTAAATATAGTCTTTATACTCTAGTTATTATAGTCCTTATCCTTAAGCTAATTAGGCTATAGACTTAATATTAATATTTATAAGTAATTAATAAGGTAATAGTTAGGTCTTTTTTTATATAAAATATCCTACTTTTAAATATATCCCTTACTTTCTAGCTTTTAAAGTTAAGCGCTTTAGTATATTATTAGTTATAGCTAAAAGCTCTTTACTTCTTTAGGTTATTAGGATATTAATATATTTTATAAGTCTTAAAAAGTAGCTAGTCCTTACTAACTTTATAATATATTTATTTAATATAGTAAATGCTTTAAGTTATTATACTAAGCTTCTATTTTATTTAATATTGAAGTAATTATTTTACCTTTTATAGTAGGTTTGTTTTTACTACCTTAATTTTATATAATTTATTTTAAAACTATAGAATTAACTAAGTTTTATTAACCCTTATTAACTAAGCTTTTAGAAATAATAGAGGTGGGTGCTATAGAGCACAGCTTCTCAAGGTAGTGGGCTTAGTGAGCGTGCACGTACAGATCCACTGCTCTGCAGAGCAGAGCACTGCAGCAAGCTGCAGTCTACTATATCTTACGAAATATAGAAGCTTTTACGTTGCTTTTAGCACTATTTAATTTGCTAAAGAATTTATAATAATAATATTTAATAAATTATATCTAATATCTAACTTTATAGGTGTGCGTAGCTAGTTAGAATGATTCTAACGGTCTATATAGTTAGTAGCTGTGAGGGGGTTTTTTACTTCCTTCCCTTATATACCTACTAACCTTATTAGTGGATCCTAGTCACTAGCTAGGCTTTATAAGCTACTTTCTATTTTCTATAAAATTTATTTATATAGAAAAATAAAAAAATAGACTTATAGCTATATAAATTAGCTACTAATATACTTATAATTAGTGAACTTAATGAAAATTAATATATAACACTAAAAAACTAATTTTTAGATATTTATATAAAAAAAAAGCCTAGAATTTAGTAATAAAGAATCTAGTCCTAAGACTTTTTATAAATTCCTTCTTATTAAGAAAAATAGTAAAAAATATATATTATAGGGTAGCTACCTTCCCTAACTAAGTAGCTATTAGCTAGCTTAGTTATATCCTTTAATCCATTCCTTTGTATCTTTACTAGTTGCCTTATAAATCTAACCTAAAGACTAAGCCCACCTTATAGCTATTAGTCTAACTGTATAACTATTAGAATAGCTAGAAAAGGTTAAAAAGTAAGGATTTATGGGGATCTCGTAGCTGCAAGCCCACGCACACGTGACCTTTGGTTGGAATTCCGTGGTTGTGCCACCCGCGCGCGCGCATGCTTGCCGGCTTGCACTGGCTTACAAAGCCCCCTATAAAGTGCTTCTATCAGCGCTATAATTATAGCACTAATAGTGAGGAATCCCCTATAAATAACCCTGTTATTTTCAACATAAGCTTTATTAGCTTTTATAACTAAAGCTTATAAAAGCCTCTCTTTAATATATAGTCTACTTTATAACTATTTAATCTAATATTACTTAGGGAGTTTAAAGTCTAAAAATATATTTATAAGCCTTTATAGGTACTTTATTAGAAAGCTTTATTATATTAGGTGCTTCTACTCTTAAGTTTAAACTCTTTAAGTATATTTATTATACCCCTAGTAATTGCTTTAGTAGTAATAAAAGGAGATTAACTTCTTTATTAAGTTTTATATTTATTTATAAAGCTTAGAATTATATTTTAAGCTTAGGAATTTTTATACTTTAATACTTTTTTTTACCAAGTTATAGAATACTTTCTTATCAAAGGTTATATTCCTTATTATTATTACCTTCCTTAGTAAGGGGATTTATATATAATAAATTCTTATAGTTATATAGCTTATAAGATATTTAATATAGCCTTTAGGGCTTATTTTAAAATGCTATCTATTTCTATTAGCTTTATACTTTTATAATATTAGAAAAGCATAGTATTTATATATATATAAGCCACTCTAATCTAGTCTTAGGTTTACTATATACTCTCTTATTTATAGATATATATTATTATAAAACTAGCTTTTAAGGACTTTAATAGGCGTTTTTTACTTTAATTATTATATTAAACTTATATTATATAGGAAAGCTATAGCTTACATGCTTTTTAACTATAAATTTAGTAAAAGCTTTATACCTTAGAGTATAGTAATAAACTTAGTTATAATTATTTAATTTACTTTTTCTATATTTTTATTTAGCTTATAAGTATATAGTAAAGGGCTCTTTAATTCTATGCCTTTAGATTATACTTATACTTAAAATACTATATAGCTTTGCTTTAAAATAACTACTCTTTTATTATTTTACTTATATTTTATAATTAAGAGTTTAAATTACCTTACTACCTATTATTTAAAGTAAAATAAGATATTAAAAACTATCTTAAGGGTCTTATTAGGAAGTGTATATATTTATATTATTTTATTATATTTATTCTTAAAAATAAGTATCTACTTTATACTATTAAAGCTTTTAAAATAATCTTAAAGATTCTAGTAAATATACTAAAAAGGTTTAAAGGCCTACCTTTCTAGTTATCTTTATAAAATTATATATTTAGTGTATATAAGTATATAGGTATTATAGTCTTTATACTCTATTCCTTATATTTATATACCCCTTATATATAAAGTAAGCTTACTTAAAGTATTTTTACTTAAGTAGCTAAATTATAAATATTAAATCTTTTCTTTATTAGTATATAGTAAGCTTAGGTTTTTACTAGAGTACTAGCACTATAAGCTTTATATATATATATATTATATAATTTTATTATAAAAAATACACTTAAAGGGGAGTATAAAGTTATTTTTAAGGGGATTTTTAAATAGTTATAAAGAGGCTTATATTTAAGGAATATAATATTATAATTTTTCATAAGGTTAATAAGTACTATACTTTATTCTATAGGTATAAAGTATAAAGTACTATTAAATGTATAATACTATATACCTTTCTTTACTAAATAACTCTTTAATATAATATTTATATAAAATCCTTTAATAATTACTATATTTATTAATATAAAGTTTTTTATTAAAGTACTATTTTTCCTATTTAAAATCTTTCTAAGTATATAAGTCCTTCTTTTACTAATTTAGAAAAATATTATTATAGCTTTAAAATAGTTATTTTTAGTAAGTTTAAATATTCTAAGCTTTAAAAGATTAACGCTATTAACTATATATATTACTTTATAGTTATTAAAAATAGTACTTTTTAATAGTATATATTTCTTATACTTTAGAGTTATAAAGACTGCATTTAATAGTTTTTTTATATTAATTAAGTTAGGGTTAAGAATTACTACTAAGATTTCTTTAAAAAAGCCTTCTTTAAAGGGCTATAAAGCCCTCTTAGCTTATTTATTTTTTTTAATATTAATATAGAGAGTCTCTTAATAAAAGCTTTTATAGCTTTATTTAGCTTTATTAAGTTTATCTTTTATTAGCTTATAATAAAGGTTAGTCTCTTTCCTTATAATAGCTTAATATAGAACCTTATATTCTCTTAGCTTCTATATATACCTTCTAACCCTTTTTCTATATAAATAATTATAGCTTTTTATTCCCTTTTTAGCTTTACTCTTATTTTTATTATTAAAGTATATACTTAGTATAGTATAAACTCTTTTTTAGTTAAGGTTTTAAAGGTTTAAGTTACTTTATAGTATTTTATAAATTTATTAGTAATGCTTTATAGTATTATCCCCTTAGAAAGAGAATTAAAGTATTTAATAAGTTTAATAAGCTTTACTTTTATTTAAAAAGGCTTAAAGTATATTCTAACTACTTAAAGCAAATTATAAATTATATTTAGTTTCTAAATGTTATGGACTAGCCTAGATGGCGACTGTAATCTAGTGTCGATGAAGTTATTATTATCTATAAGGGGGAAGGAAAGGCTGCTATCCCCCTCTACTATATATCTAGTTTATATATAATATATGCTTATAGGGTTTGCCCTTTAGGTAAGGTAGGTTACCTTTTATACTCCTTATATACTCTTTATATACTCCTTTTCTATTCTACTAAGGATTTAAGCTTTTAGCTTAAATTTATTATATAGCCCCCTACTCTACTATTCCCTAGCTATTAAATAGTTAATAAATAGTTAGGTTATAATAATACTATTAGGGTATAAATAACGCACCCTATTAGGTAGAACTATATATTTTAGCTAGCCCTAATTTAGCACTTAATATTAATAAAATAAAACCTAAAATAAAAATCTAAATAAAGAAATTCTAAATTAGCTAGCTAATTATATTTAAAATATTAACTATAAATCTTTTAGTTAGCTCCCTTAAGCCTATAAATATAGTTCTATTATTATTCTTATTACTAATATTCTATATATATTAAGCCTTTTATTTAGATATTAATTAATGCTTATTTATTCTTTATTATTATTTAATATCTTTCTATATACCTTTTATAATATTAATAAATAATTTACTATTATTATTTATTAGATCTAAATAGTAAGCTCCCTTATCCTTATTACTTTACTTATTTTAAAAACTAAGGTTATAAGATTATATTTACTATTATTAATACTTTTTCTTTTTTTCTTTTATTTTTAAATAGCTATTATATTTTAAGCTATTATAAAATAAAAGGTAACTTAAAGGATAAGTTATATACCTTTATAAATGTTATGGACTGGCCTAGAGGCTACTGTAATCTAGCGTTAATAGAAGATATTATTACTCTTAAGGAGAAAGGAAAGGGAGAGAGGAATCTTCTATAGTCTCCTACTCTATCTGTTACGGTCCGCTCCCAGAGGCGGAACCCAACTTACAAAAGGAGGGTTCCGCCGCACATAGCTAAAGAAGACAACTTCAACCATACATACACTCGACTACCTACCTGTAACTTGAGTGTTCCTTCTTCTTATGACTTCATGACGTACCACACCTATTTGTGTGAGTACCCCCATTTACGTGTGACATCCAGCACGTAACACTATCTATCTATAGGTGCCCTAAGCAGCCCTACTTAGGGCTAGTAAGGCATATACCTAGTAATTATTATTCCTCTATAGTATAGCCTCTTCTACTCCTTTAAGGGTTTAAGCTCCTAGCTTAAATCTATTATATAGCCCTTTATTTACCTATATAGTTAGTTTAGAAAGGCACTAGCATAGCCCCTATTATAGTTCTAAGTTAATACTACCTACTTACCTAAGCTATAGCCTTATTATTATTACACGCCCTAATATTACGTGCTATAGAAGTATTCTTATATATGCCTATATATATTATATATTATTATAGCATATATATTATTACTATAGTAGGTCTACCCCTACTTAAATGTTTTTCCTATCTATTACTTTATAAATGCCCTATTAGTAGCTAGGTATACCTATTCCTAAGCTAGCTAGTAGTTATTATATTTATTATAATTAATATTATATTAGGGACTATATAGAATCTATTAAAAACCTAAAACCTAATGCCTATACTATATATAAGTTTCTTACTTTTTACTCTTATTTACCCCTATATTCTTTTCCTTTTATATATACTTATTTATAACTTTTTAAAAAGTATAACTATACTTCTTTTAGTTATATATTACTATTTATCTATTATTTTATTATATTCTACTTATATACTTTCTAAATTTATTTATTATTTACTTTAACTTCTTTTTATATTAATAAAGCTATCTTTATATATTTAATTTTAAAATAATAAGGCTTTAAGGTATTCTTTCTTTAAACTTAAATTAAAAACTAACTTTTTTTAAGAAAGAATATATTTACTATTACTAAAATACTACTGCCCCTTTCTTCTTCCCCTTTACCCTACTTAAGTAAATATATTATAGAAAGAGACTTAAATAATAAAATATTTAATATTACCTACTATTACTTTAAAGAGTATTTATACTAGCCCTACTAAAAAGATATACTATAAGGCTACTTTAGCTACTATTATATAACTAAATAAAAATCCTACTATACCTATTACTATAAGAAGAGAAAATATAACTAAAAGTTATAACTTTATATAAGTAATTCTAACTTATACTATACTTTTTAAAATATAGTAATAGCTATTAATTATAATATAGCTTTTTAAGCTTCTAGCTAAGGCTATAAAAAGCCTATATTAATAAAGTTTTTTAGCTATTTAGTAAATATATTTTATAATATTTATAATACTACTTAGGAGTGTTTTATAGCTATATTTATCCCTCCTAGTAGCCTAGTTTTAACTCTTATTAATTTATCCCCCTTTTACCTAATATTCTAAATTATTATAACTACTTCCTACCTTAGGGTAATAATTACCCTATTCTTTATATATACTATTACCTTAGCTAGTACTAGGGTTATTTAAAACCTAAAAGCTATTACTTAAGACTTAAAGGTAGCTATATAAACTATTATTTCCTTCTCCTTTATAGCCTTAATATATATTTATAATATATTCTAAACTCCCTTATAATATAGTAGCTAAGGCCTTTCTTTATTTAAAGTTATACCTTTATTATACTATATACTACCCTTAGCTAAATATCTTACTTTAATTACTTATACCTTTATATACCTACCCCCTCCCTTAGGTATATTTTATATTATACCTACCTATATAAATATTAATATACCTATACCCTACAGCTAAGTAGGTTACTAAGTAGCTATAACCTAGCCCTCTATCCCTTTTACCCTATTTATATATAGGAGCTAGTTTTACTAATTCTTTAATAGATTCTTTATTAATAATATATTAATTACTCTTTATAAATACCTATATAGTAATATGTATTACCCTTAGTATAACTATTATTAAGAAAATATAAAGGCTTAAACTAATAATAATAATAATATTATAGCTATCTCTTTAAATAAAAGTAAGCCTAGCCTCCCTTAGCTCTCCTTTATATTAACTCCTCCTTAAAAGTAGCTATAATTCTCCCTAGCCTTACTTAATAGCCCCTTTACTCCCCTTATATCTATATTTATAAGCTATTAATAAGCTTAGTAGAATTTATTTAATAAGGAATAGTAGGAGTAATTAAATTAAGCTAAGCTTTTTATAGGTTTATATTAGTATTAAAATATAAGAATACTATAAAGTTATTAAAATAAGTATTTATAAAAGTTATATATATAGTATTAAGAATCTAGCTTTAAGATAGCTTATTATATATTTAAATATCCCTTTATTATAACTTAAAATATACTAGTGCCTCTATATTTAAAAAGTTTTCTAATAGCTTTTAGATTAGTTATATATAGTTTACTTACTTAACTAGAATATTATACCTATATCCTTAACCCTAAGCATTATATATAGCTACTATTTCCTTTACTATAAATTTATAAAGCTTTAAATCCTTATCCTTAAGGGCTAATACTAGCCTTAAATTATAATTAGCCTATATTTATAATAAAAGAGGGTTAATTATAATATACTCTAAAAGGTTTATATAAAAAATAGAATAAATGCCCTATAGGATATCTAAATAGATTATAAAGGGCATTAGCACCTTTAAAACCTTATACTTTACTATAACTTAGTCTAGCTTTTAGCTTAAATAATTTATCTTAATATATTATAGGCTAAGCTATACTATATCTTTAATATAAAATACTTTAGCTAGCTAGTGTAACTTATTTATAGTATTTTACTAATACTATTAAATAAAGTTAATTACTACCTAAGTTAAGGCTATACCCTTTTATAGTATATTTAAGAATAAAGCTACCTACCCCTTAGCTATAGTTATACTTCTCTCCTAAGGCTAGGCTAATTATACTAAAGCTATATTATACTTATATAGAACCTAATTAGTATTTATCCCTATAATTATAAATATATAATTATTAAGTATAAGCTAATAAGCTAGTAAGTGCTTAGCTTAATTAAACTATAAAAAGCTAACTATAATATATAAGACTACCTAAACCTCTTAATTAGCCTATTCTATACCTCTATTTATTTATAGGTAGTAAGCTATAGAAAGAAGCTACTTTATACTAATAAAAAGTAAAGGGTTAACTAAAACTATTTAACTTAATTTAATTCTTCGTTAGAGATAATTTAAAAGGGAAATCTATAAAACTACTACTAATATAAGTAAAACCTCTTTATATATACCTTAGCTACTATACTTATTATAGCCTTTAACTAAATAAACTTAAAGAGATAATCTATAATAACTATTAAGTATTAAGGTAAGTTTATATTCTTTATTAGTAGGTTTATTATAAAGTCTACTAAAATCTATAATTAAAACTAGTTTAAGGCTAGAATAGGCTTTAATAGGCTTTATTTAAGCTATTAGCTTTTTTAGCTACCTATATAGTAATAGTTATAAATATACTAGGCTATATTACTAAATATACCCTTCTAGTAATAGTTTTAATAAAGCGCTTAGAATATTATATTCTACCCTAAGTACCTAAGTAGGGGTAACTTATATACCTATTTAATTAATATAATAATAAAGAGTTTAAACTATAGAACCTAAACCTAGCCTTAAAACTAAAGAATACTATAGGTATTAATAATATAGTTAGCTACCTAAGCCCTTACCTTTATAGCTTTAAAAAACTTCCTATTACCTTAATATATAGCTTATTACTTAAAAGTATAAAATTTATTAGTTTAAAGGCCTTAGTTTTATAAAGATTATAAATACCTATTACTAAGGAAAAGCTAGCCTAAGGGTAGTTTATTACTACCCCTACCTAGATCCTACTATATATAGCCTTTTTTAGTAATAATTACCTTTAGTACTTAGCCCTCTTCTATTTTACCCCTAACCTTACTTTTATATAGCCCTATCTTAAGCTTTTAATATATTATAGCTAGCATTCTATTATTAATATATTATAATACTATAAAAACTATTAAGGGTTATTATTATAAAGGGTCCTTAAATTTATTCTACTTTTATTATAAAAGAGCATTAGGCTACCTAACTAAGTGTTTAAAGTAATAATATAAATTAAAATTATAAAGGGTAAGTATTTTTAATTAATATACTTATTACTCTAATATCTCCTAAAGGGCAATAAAATACTTTAGATTCTTATAGTTAGTAAGGATAGTAAATAAGTAAGCTATACTTTAAAGCTTTATCCCCTAAGCTTTAAGGTAGGACATAATAGTAAGTAGTTCCTTATTATAAATTATATAGTTTTACTATACTAATATTAAGCATACTAAGTAATAAGCTACTAAGTATAGAACCCCTTTTATATTATACTAGAAAAGGCAGCTGCCTATAGCCTCTCTAAATATATCTACCTTTACTAATATATCCTAGTTAGAATCCTACTAAGCTAGAATTAAGTATAAGATAAAAGCTAATTTAAGTGCCTTAAATATAAAGATATACTTAGCTATTTACTAAAAAAAACCCCTTTCTTTATTAAGGCTAGTAAAGGCTTAGTAAATTCTAAAAAGGTTTTAATAAATTTCTAATAAAAGTTTATAAACCCTAGAAAACTTCTTACCTTTTAAGTTTAAGTTAGTATCTTTTAGTTATAAATAGCTATAATCTTTTTAGGGTTTAGATAAATACTTTTCCTAGCCTTTATAATAAACCTAAGGTATTTAACCTTCTAAACCCTAAAACTATACTTACTAATATTAAGGTATAGCCTAGCCTCCCTTAATTACTATAATATAAAATATATTTTCTATATATAATTCTTCTATAACCTAAAAGTATAAATAAGGATATTATTTAAGTATATAGTGGTAAAGTCCCTTAGAGTAAACCCTAAAGCCTTATTAATATAATATTAAAATATAATAAGGGCGCTAGCTAAATTAAAAGGGTAAATAAGCTATTTAAAGAGCCTAAACCTTATTTAAAATACTATAAAATACTTATTTCTTTTAGTAATATAAAGGCAGTAAAATATAGCCTAAATATTAAGTTTTATAAACTACTAAGCACTAGCTAGAGATTATAGCATCTCCTTAATAAAGGGCAGTAGGTAGTAGTTTTAATTTATAACCTAGTTAAGTATATAGTAGTTTATATAAAAGCACTAACCCTCTTTAGCCTTCTTAACTAATAGCATTAGTGCTATTACTAAGGAGGATAATATATAAATCTATCCCTTATTTATAAATTCTATTACTTACTTATAAATCTCTAATAGTTACTTATATAGTATATTATATAAAGGCGCCTAAAGAAGGTTTAAAGTTAATTTATTGAGGTTTTAATAAAGGTAAATATAGTAGTTAGTATAGCCTTAATATAATAATAGTCCCCTTACTTTCTCCTTATTAAATAAATTTTATTTATTTAATACACTAGCTGGGCTGTTGGCCTAATTCTAGTACTACTGCTACTAAGACTATATAGGAAAAACCCTAGTATAGGGGGGAAAACCTATATATAGCCTTTATTTAAGTTCTATAGTGGAGCTGTAGTGGCTCTATGCTAGTTCTAACTATAGAAAGAGGTATGCTGCTAGCTAAACTTAACTAGTATTATAGGAGAGTGTATAGTATAGAATAGGAAGTAAACTAGGTTAGTAGAGGCATAGTAGTGCTATAGGATACCCTTAGGGGTGGTTTATATATTATAGTAAGTTACCTTAAGCGCTTAGTTTATCTTTTATACTAGTCTTTATTTAATTCCCTTAGGCTATTACCCCTTTACCTAAAACCTTTCTCTAGCTTTTATATCTTTATAGCATTAGTTATACTAGCTAGTAGCTAGCTATTACTAAACTAGCTATTAGCTAACTATTAATTATATAATAAAAAGAGAGAGATATATATACCCTCTTTTCCTTATCTTTAATTTTTTCTTTTCTTTCTTTTTTCTTTATTTATTATTTTTATTATAAGTATACCTCTATTTCTATTTTTATAATAATACTACCCTATTACTACCCCTAACTAACTATAGTATTATTAAAGATACTACCTATCTTTATAAATAAGTTAATTATTATACTTAGAGTAAGTACTATTCCCTTTTTAATATACTATTACTACTAACCTATTTATAGCTAGGCTAATTATAGGCCTAGCCCTATAAGGCTTACTTAATATAAGCTAAAAACATTAAAAAACAGTACTATAGCACTAAAGGTTAGTACCCTTTTCTAACCTAAGCTATTACTATTACTAATTTAAATAAGTATTAATAGTATATACTTTAAGTATATAAAAGTAAAAAAGACTTATTTAAGTATAAGTATTATATTCTTTATCTATATTAATAGCCTAGTAGTAGCTAATTAGTTTTATAGCTAAATCTAAATATTATATTATATTAAGAGGCTATTAAGTAAGTAATAAATATATAAAACCTTTATACCTTTAAAGAGCCTATTAATATAAATATAAGGTAGTATAGCTATAGTTTAGCTATAGTATTAGTATAGTGCTAATTTATAAGTAAGCTAAGAAGTATAATACTACTTAGAAAGAGATAGTATAGCTTATAAAGTAAGTAGGCCTATTTATTAATATAGTAATATAGGCTATTAGTAATACTATAGCAGTCTTAGCTTTAACCTTAGTTAAGGGTAAGATACTACTATAGGCCTACTATATTACTAATATACTAAAGGAGTAAAATAATATTTTAAAAGAGATTCTATAAAAGGTCTATAAGCTTAGTATAATAGCTATATAAAGCTATATAGTAGTAGAGATAAAGGATAACCTAAAAGAGAAAAGAGAGGGGGAGGGGGGGGGTAATAAAATATAGGCTTAGGGCTAGTATAGAAGCATTATACCTATTTTTTATTATCTCTTAGGTTACTATTTTTTATATATTAGTGAATATAAGTTATATATTATAATAATATATTTTAGCTATAATATTTATATAGTTCCCTAGTGTTTTTATACCTATACTATATTAAGTGCCTCTTTTTATTAGCTCTTTAGTATCTTTAGCTTATTAATTTTAAAGACTTTTAGTAAGTTAGAATTAAAGAATATACTCTATTAATATAAGCTACTTTATAAATATAGTTACTAGCCTATTATATTTTAATACCTCCCTAACTTTATATTAGTTATATATTAGGTATATACTAGTATTAATAAGGTAAAGGTAATTAAAATTCTTATAAAATAATAGGATATAGTAGTAGTCTTTATTATTAGCCTAATAGCTATATATTAGTAAATCTACTTTAAGAATATATTAATAGAAAAGGAAGGCATTAAGCTTAATTTATTTTATATATATTTATATAAGCGCTATAGATTTATACTTAGTAAGGCTTAAGTAAAGGTAGATAACTTTAGTAGTAAAGGTAAAGTTAAGATTAAGCTTTATTACTATATAGTTAATATAAGTTTAGCGCACTTATATAGTAGCCTACTCTTAGTACTAGTAGTTCTTTTATTTTAAAGTAAGCGCTTTAGTTAAAGAAGGCTTTAATAAATAGTTATAGAGTTAGTTTAGAAATAGTATATAGTTTAGATAGTTATCTAAGGGTAGTAGGTAGCTATACCCTTAGTATATTAGTTTATATTTAAGTTAAGCTACTATTATAGTATAGGCACTATAAATATACTTAGCTATTTTATTAGCTTTTATTTATTAGTAAAAGTAAAGTAAATAGTAGTTAAAGTAAAGGTTAATTAAAGCTATAGCTACCTTAGTTTTAACTAAGGTATATAGTATAGCCTTAAATATACTAATTACTATTTTTAAGCACTTAGTTTATTTAAAAATAAATACCTTAGCTATACCTTTAGCTTTACTACTAACTTTAGTAGGGGTATAGTGTAATTCTATACTATATATAATTATACTTTAAATAACCTATATATATAGGAGTTATATATTATATAATAAGTATCCCTAGGTTAAAGCTATTAGTAATATAAGTATAAGCTATTACTATATTAGTTTTAACTTAACTTAACTTTAGTATACTTTCTAATAAAGCTTATAATAAACCTATACTCTAAGGAAGTAAGTAAATTAAATTAGTTATATTATATTAATACTAAGTTAGACTAGTAATATAATTACTATACATTATTTAGTAAAGTATATAAGTTTACTTTTCTTTAAATTAAACTTAAAACCTAATTCTTAAAACTATTCTTAGTAAATTACTTAGGTAGCTTTAAGGTAATCCTATATCTCCTTTACTATATATTTATATATAAGTATATTTATATTATTAAAGAAGCCTATTATAAATATAAAATATACTATTTAAAGCTTAGTATATAAAAAAGTAATATAAAGTAAGAAAAGAATAGGGGAGATTAGGAACCCCTATAGTATACTTATAGTTATAAGTAAAGGGCTAGTAGATTTACTATTAAAATAAAGGTTAATAGTATATTTAGTAGTAAAGAAGTAAGTTTATACTATTATTTATATAGGGATTCTAGTAGCTATAAGGGTATAAGTTAGTTTTTTATAGTAAATAGTATTAAAGGCTACTAATATATTTAGTTAGAGTAGTAATATAATATTATTATAGTACTATACTATATATACTAATTTTACTAAAACACTTAGTATAACTTCTATTAACCTATTTATTTTATTACTTATTTATAAGTTAGGTAGTATACTACTTAATTTAGCTATAAGGGTAAGCTAACTTACTACTACTACCTTTATTACTTTATTAATAATACTAAAAAGTAAGATAGAGCGCTAGGCCCTTACTCTATATTACTTTATTAAGGTCTTACCTAGCTTATAAAAAATAACTACTTTTACTTACTAAAATAAAGCTAGGTAATAGCTAATATAGTAATATATATTAAGTAAGTAAGTAAGGGTCCTAGCTAGTAACTTACTATATACTTTAAGGTAACTAGCTAGAAGTTTATTTAGTTTTAGTACCTTTTAGCTAGCTAGGCTTTTAATAATATTATAGATTTTATTAATATTAAAGTAATTTTCTAATAGAAATATTATAATATTAAGATAGTTATTAAAATCCTTTAGTATATTATTAAGTTAGGCTTAGAAGAAAGGGAAGAAGTAGTTAGCTAATATAGCTACTTTTTTTTAATATAACTTAGTAGTTATAGTATTTATACCCTTACCTTAAATAAAATTAGGGATTTACTACTATTCTAGTAGTAGTCTACTATAAAGCTATACCTAGTGTTTAAGTTTTTATAGGCTTTCTTTATAAATAATAACTACCTTAATAATAAAGCACTAAGTATTATACCTTTTATTACTAATAGTTTAGTACTATATTTAAGCTATATTAATAGTAAGTTACTAGTTCTCTTTAGTATAGGATATTTACTACTACCTTAATACTTTCTTTATATTTTAAGTAGCTTCTTTAGTATAGTAATTCTACTATAGATTTAGCTTAAGGCTACCTTAAGGTTTCCTTAAGACTACTAAATTTATAATAAATTAAAGCTTAGCTATTATTTATTCTATATAGCTATTAATTTCTATAGGTATTTAAAGTAAAGGTTTAGTAAGGTTATAGTAAAACTATATTACTACCTTAGCTACTATAAGGTTATTCTCTATATATAGCTATTTAAAATAAAGCAAGTAGTTACTATATAGCCTTAGGCTAGTGCTAATATAAATAAGCTATAGAATATAGTTAGATTTAATAAGGTTTAGTCCCTTTATAAATTTAGCTTTTATATTATAAGTAACCTAAGTATAGTTAATAATACTATCCCTTTTACCCTATATTCTTTAAGTTACTTTACTCTATAGTATTATAAGTTTAAGCTACTATTATATTACTAATGCTAAAAGTATATTACTTTTTATTAAGGTTTAGCTATAATAATTCTAAAGTAAGTAGTACTAATTAAAGTCTTCTATAAAAATACTATAGTTTAAAAATAAGGCTATTATAAAGTTAATAAAAGGTAATATTTAATTAGGTTTATAAGTTAGGGAATATATTAAGTAAATATAGTATTCTATTAATATTATTAAGCACTAGTCCTTACCTATATATATTAACTATACCCTAGGCCTATACTAATAGTTTATATAAATTATAATATAGCTACCCTAAGTAGTAAGTTAAAAGTAGCTAAAGCTAAGGTTAGGTAGTTTACTATTTATAGTTCCTAGCTTTTATATTACTATTATATTAACTTTAGGTTAAAACTTTAGTATTAAATATATAAGGTAGGTTTTTTTTTATATATTTTAATATATAACCTTTATTATATACTTTATATAGTATATTAGGTTAGGCTTAGCTTATTTAGTGCTATAGTAGCTATAGGCTATTAACTTAGAAAGGCCTTTATAGTAGCTTATAACTATTATATTAATTTTAGTTAAGTATTAGGGAGGTAGGTATATAGTTTACTAACTTACTTCTATAGTAAAGCTTTCTATAATAATAAGTTACTTATATCTCTCCTTTAGCTATAACTAAATACCTTTATTTAACTATCTTTCTCTAGTATTAAAGGTTTAGTAAAGGCTAGGGGCTATGCTAGGTATATAATATATACACAGTTTTATTATTTATTTATAACATTATATATATAAAACTATATAAGGTAAGGTTCTAAGCAGTTAATATAGCGTTTCTATATAGCTCTTAATAGCGCTAAGTATAATTATTTACCCTCCTTATACTAACTAAATATATAGTAGCTATACTATAGGGGTAATATATAGTATATAGCTATATAGCTAAATTTAAAGCATTTAAAGCATTATTAAAGATAAATAATATTATTATAAAGCTTAGCTTTAAATATCTTAGCTTTATAAATAATTTTAGTATAGTATAGCCTATTTACTATATTAACTCTATTAATAGTAATAATTAAGGAGGATTAGGTTATAGTGCTATATAGCTTTTATACTATAATCTTTACTAAACCCTATTTATTAGCTATAATTATATTTTAGAGAATATTATCCTTCCCTTAGTTCTATATATAGTATATAGAAAAGCCCTTAATAATAATACTAAATATATATTAATTTAGCATTACTTTTAGTTTAAAAGTAATGCTAACCTAGGCTATATTATTAGTATAAAGCTTTACTATATTTTAAAATATAATTATAGTGTTACTACTATAGAGGTAATGCATTATTATAGTAGTATTAGTACTAATAGCTTAGTTAATAGCTATAATAGTTTCTTTAAGTAAGTAGTTTTATATAGCTTTAGCTATTATACTACTTTTAATAATAGTTTTATAGTAAATATAAGGTAGTATTATTACTATTATAGCCTAAATTTAATAAATAAATAGTTAAGTAATACCTTTAGTAGTAATACTAACTTAGCTTAAAGCTATTATATTTCTAGTGTTAATAGCTTTCTTTATTACTTATTTAATAACTTTTTTTAAGTTTTTAATTATAATAGGCTTATTAAGTAATAGTAAGGTTAATTTTATTAATATTTTAATATAGGTTTAAGGTATAAAGAAGCTACATTAGGTATGCATTAAGGCTATATTATTAATATAAAGAATAATATTTTATATACTCTTTAGCACTATAGCTAGTATAAGTTTAGCTATTTTATTATATTTAATAGTAAGGTAGTTTAGTATTTACTTATATATAAATAGTAGTATAGAAGTAACTTAAGATACTATTAATATAAAGCTACTCTATCTTATAAGTAAGTAATAGTAGCTTTATATAAGGCTATAATTCCTACTATTAATATCTATTAGTATTACCTTATTTACTATACCTACGCTCTAGTACTAATACACTATTAGAGATAGAGTAAAATAGATATAGTAATTCTTTTTCTACACTTTTTAAGAGGTTTAGAGTTAGTTCTGCGTCGCTACTGCGGTGCAGGCAAATTCGCGTAAAAAAGTTTTTTTTTTTTTTTTTTTTTTGCAAAAAAGTTTTTTTTTTATTAAATAAATTTATAAAATCTTAAAGTTTTAATAAAAGGCCTTTAGTTCTTAATAGGTTTTAGGTTAGCTCTACCTTTAAGGCTAGAATTAAGTTTATTTTATAAAGACTTATTATAAGTAACTATATATTAGATTTCTTCTTTATTATATATTATACTAGCTTAGTATAAACTAAACTAAGAATTATAATAATTAGTTAGGCTACCTAATAGGCATTAAAAGGTACTACCTTTAGAGTGCCCTTAGATTATACTACTAGCTATTATATAGCTAAGTAAAGCTTAATTTTATTTTATACTAGCTAAGGTATACCTAAGATATAATCTTTAGTAAGGCTTAGAATAATATAAGTAGTAACTAAAAATATCTATTTATTTATATCCCTTTAAAAGTATATTAGGTATATAATATATATACTTAATCTAAGTTTTAAATAGCCCCCTTAGGTTACTACTACTATTATTATAATTATATAAAGTTAAGAAAGAGAAATTTTAATTAGGCCTAGCTATTAGGTAGCCCTTTTACTTATAGTAGTAAAACTATTATAGCTATTATTTACCTATATTATAAAAAAGGTAGTATTATTATAAAGAAAAGGGAGGAGAAATAGTAGTGATTCTATATATACCTTTATTTTTAAAAAATCCTCCCCTAAACTATTTACTCTTTAAGCTATATAGTTTTATTTACTATTAATACCTTTTTTACTAAGTTTTAAGCTAAAGGATTGTTTTTTTTTAAGTTTATTAAAGTAATATTTAATTCCCTTTTTTTATTTATTATAATAGCTATATAAACCTTAATAGTATTCTTTAGAGGTAATACTAAAAGAAGGTAATAATAAAATTAATAATAAGAGGGAGAGCTATAATAAAAGCACTATTTAAGCTCCTAATATTTTATATATTTCTTTAAAGATATCTATATAGTATACTACTTCCCCTTTCCTTTTTTACCCTTTAATTTACTATTTTAAACTTTTACTAAATTAATACTAAATATTCTTATATTACTATTCTTATTTTAGTTTATACCTAACTAGTATAGTGCTTATATTTACTTTTTTATATAATAAAAGTTAATATTTAAAGCAATACTATAGTAGTATTCTATAGCCTTATTATAGTCTATCTAGGAGATATTATAGCCTATATAATAGTTATATATATACTTATTAAAGGCTATATAAATCTTAGTAAGCTTTACTAAGTTCTTTTAATTAATTCTATTAATAAGCGCTAGCTTCTATTTAAAGTATATATAAAAGCTAGAAAAGCTTTTTAATAGTTATTAGTATAGCTAGTTAAGTTTTAAAATTATATATTCCTATTAATATAGGTTTATATATATTTTATTAAAGTATACTAGAAATTATTAAGAGTTATAACTAAAGTTCTCCCCTAGCTTAAAAAAAGGGGTAACCTATACCTAAATATATAGTGCTAAGCTTTAGTAAATAAAAAACTACTAGTTATATATACTACTAATAAAATCCTAGTCTATATTTAGTTTATAAGCTATAAGGCTTCTTTATACCTTAAAAGAGGACTTATTTTTATTATAAAGGCTCCTTATAGAGAGTGGTTTATATTTTATATACTTTATACCTACTGCCTTTTAGGCCTCTCCTAAGCCTAGTATAGATTAGAGGCTATTATAAATTAGTATATTTTAAATAAGCTTCCCTAGCTATACCTCCTACTATATAACTATTTTATAGAGCTAGTGTACCTTTTATAAAATTATATATTAAGCTTTATTGCTTTTAAAATATCTACTATTTATCCTAAAGGGTTCTAATTTAGGTCTATAGAGAAGAAAAGTAATAAATATTATAGACTAGCCTAGAGGCTACTATAATTTAGTATTAATAAAAGATATTATTACTCTTAAGAAAAAAGGAAAGGGAGAGAGGAATCTTCTATAGTCTCCTACTCTATCTATTTATAGGTGCCCTAAGCAGCCCTGCTTAGGGCTAGTAGGGTATGCGCCTAGTAACCATTATTCCTCTACAGTGTAGCCTCTTCTACTCCTCTAAGGGTCCGAGCTCCTAGCTCGAATCTATCACAATAAATCTTTTTTAGCTAAATATTTAGTACTTATTTTATATTCTTTATATAGTAAATAATAGCTTATTTTTATATATACTAAGCTTTAAGTATTTTTATAAGGAGTGCTAAAGAAGGAAATTAATCTATATAAGGAATATTACTATATTTACTTAAAATTCTATTTTTTACTACTTTACCTATAAAATAATAATAGCTATTTATTATAGTAAGGCTATAAAGGTACTTTATATCCTTACTTATAATACTCTTAATAGTAAGAAAAAAAAAGTTATTTTAAATAAGCTATTTAAAGCTTTATATAATTATTTTATTACTACTTTATATACTATAAAGAAATATATTATATTTATTATTGTTATTAGCTTTTTACTTATATTATTCTTTTATTTACTAGCTTAACCTTAGTTTAGTATTAATAAAATACTTTTATATTTACTACTTATTTTTATTACTAATTTTATTACTATTTACTTATTAAAAATTAGTATTAACTATATTAATACTTAGTTATTTAAGGTATAGTATTAGGTTAAATAATTAATACTTATATATTAAGATTTATTTACTTAGCTTTAATTATATTAGTCTTTTTTATTAACTTACTTATTATTATATTTAAAGAAGTAAATATATATACCTATACTACACCTTTTTATTTTATTAAATATAATATCCCTTTTTACTATTATTATACCTTTTTTATTATTAATATATTTTTTTTATTAATATTATAATACTACTTATTATTTACTAGCTTTTAATATTTATAATATTTATATTTAAACTATTCTTAAGTATCCTTAGTTTTATATTATCAAGGCTTAACTTATTTTTTATTAGCTTAAAGTTACCCTTTTTACCTCTTTTTAGCTTATTTTTTATAGCTATATTAGCTAAGTATTATTAAAAAAAAAAGAAAGTTTAATTAATAATTTTATTTAAATAATAGTAAAGTATAGAAATATTATAACTAAATTAAAGCCTATATAAGGCTTAGTAATATTAAAGTTTATATTAAATAGTATATTATATAATATTAATTAAGAATTATAATATATTTCTTTTAGTTTATTATTAAAATATGTATTTTTTTATTATATTTTAAAATTTATTAATATATTAATATTCTTTAAGCTTTTAAATAGCTTTTATATTAGCTATATATAACTAATCTATTTTATTAATATATTATAGTAGCTACCTTAACCTTTAGTATTTTTTATAGCTAAAATAAACTTAATTTAATACTTATAATATATATTTATATTATTATTTTAAAGCTAAATAAAGCTTAGTTAAAAGTTAAGTAAAACTTAAAAAAAAAGTAAATTATTTACTATATATTTAATTAAATTAATATAAAAAATAAAATAAATATTACTAAAGATATTTAGTTTAATAATAAAGGGTATAAAAGTATTAAATATAATATATTTTACTATTATTTAGTTTAATTTTTTATTTAAGTAAAGGGTTTAAATATTATAAAAGCTAAGCTAAACCTTATTATTAGCTTAATATTATTTTATAAAGTAATATAACTAATTAAAGGACTTTTATTAATATTATTAAGTAAAATTAATAATAGTTTAAATAAGTATTATTTTTTATTTAATATACTT
>AFRA01000638.1:0-20719 GCA_000223055.1 Claviceps fusiformis PRL 1980
TAGTCGTCTCTCTACCTCCTCTCTCTCTCTCTCTCTCTCTCTTCGTTTATTCAAGGCGTGGGAACATGATTGGCTTACGAAAATCAGCATTCAATTAGCTACCAGTGCTCTGCAAAATGCAGAAAACGTCATCTGGATTGGTGAGTTCTGCACCAAAGAGTATGCAAGCCCTTTGATTATTTTATTGCTGACATGATGCCGGATCATTTAGATTGTTTCCAAGAGTTGCAAACTTCTCGGCTCGAGGATACTCTACGCACACGCGGTCCTTTGAATGTGAAAGGGGCTGGAGAAAACGGTCAAGCAGCATCCAGTTCCCATGGCAAATTTATTCACTTTTCATGTTTAACACTGCCACATCTCATGGCTCTAATATCACGGCCTAACATCAGGGCCATTCCCGAACGCGTTGCTCTTGTGATCGTTAGCAGTCTGTCTGCCCTGATAAACTCATGGCTCCCCAAGGCTGTGGAGAAGACAACTGATATCAAGCCAAACAGAGGTACAGTTTTGAATTGTGATTTGTTCTTCCAAAGCTCCTACAAAGAACGTCTGAATCATGTTGACGGCAAAATGACTAGGACAATCGGCGTCTGTCAAGCGACGCCAAGGTCTACAATTCATCATCAGTGCGCTGCAAAAACTGGCAGCAACTAAGAATTGCGCCGTAGTTGTACTGTCACAATGTGCGACAAAAATGCAATCAGAGCACGGAGCAACCCTGGTTCCAGCAGTCAATGCCGCGGCGTGGGATCAAGGCATATCGACTCGACTAGTCATGTTTAGAAACTGGGCATGGCAAAATGGCAGTCTGGCGAGCGTGTATCTGGCTGGTGTGCAGAAGTTGGACGGACAAACCAACAAAGATGCCATTGAACGTGTGGCGGCATTTCGCATTGATTTGGTATGTCAGGCATGCCTTTTTCATTTTATGACTCCAGAAGATGAACAAGCCGAATGCAGAAGGTGCATCCAGCTATGTGGACTGACGTGGACTAAAAAAAAAATCTAGAAGGGCATTACTAGTGTGGAATACGGCGATACTACAAATATGGCCGCTGAACCAGCCATCTTGATGCGACACAAAAGAAAACTAGACGAGACGGATCTGGAAGTCCCCGACAGTGAAGATGATGAAGACTATGGCTGGGCCGAGGAAGACGAAAGTACACTTCCCCAACCACCACAATGGCAAGGTAGTGAAGATCTACTGCTGGGACAGGAACTTGGCCGCAGCGACGAGGAGAGGGAGGACGATTGCGAGAGTACACGTTCAATTTTGTCAGAGGTTTCACATTAAATGCCGGGGAAGCACCGAGCCAGAATGGGGCGCGGCAGAGGTAGCATTTAATTGGGGACCCCTCCACCAGCCTCATCTTACAGCCCACTCCGCATGTTTTACCAGGGTGAAAAATGGAGAGAGACAGACAGACACACAGAGAGAGAGAGAGAGAGAGAGAGAGAGACGATGGGAGAGACGAATTCGAGACTTTGGTCGTTGGTGTTGGTGTTGTTGTTGGTGCATTGAAACCCACGCGTATTTCGTCTACCAGTCTGCCAGCACGCACCGTCCCGGGAACACCAGCATTCGGCAAAGGGTGGAGGGAAAAAGGACATGATTCAGGGTGCCTCTAGGCCCTCAGTCCTCAACCCGTCGGCGCCTCGTCGGTATGACTTTGGAGTGGGCTTGGCCATTGATCGGACAATTCCGTTCAAGTGGAGAGCGCGCGTCTGTGCCTTGCTGCGACGTTTGCTTCTGGAAAGCCTGAAAATTCCGTCTCATGGCATCATGGAGTCATGGACCACTTGATAAGGCGGAGCCCCACAAAGAAAATGCTGGGGCTCGACACGGGGGAGAGTTGACTAGCAGGGTCAATCAACAGTTAGATGATGATGGGGTTGGGCATGCTTCCCCTGCGCGTAACAACACACCCCCCCTTCCTTCTCTCAAGGGGAAAAAAGAAGAAGAAGAAGAAGAAGGATGCTTGTATCTGTGGAGACGAGGTACCTTGTCAAACTTTTTTTTTTTTCTTTTTGCTGCGTTTACTCTGCTCCACGTTTTTCTAAAGGCACACCTTATTCACAGTTCCGTTCCCGCGACATGTCAAACGGCCTCCCTCAGTCACCGTCTTTTATCTTTACACCCGCCAATTTGCTGCCTCGAGCGGGCATACCATACGAGCGATTCCTGGTCAGAAACCAAGTGCCCAATACCAGTACCTATGTTTGCTGGAGGTTTACTGCATAAAATCAGGGCCCAGACGTGGGTTTGTCGGTCGCAACTCACTCTGGAAGCTGCGCATGTAACTCCGGAGTCGATCGACTACCGGCCGATTACTTTGACCCATAGTGGAATAACTGTGAGGCTGGGATGCGGCCCGCTGACAACTTACATAGGGGCCTCGGGCAGCAATAACGGACGTTGTTGTAAATCGGCACGTAAATTTTCCGTTGGAGCAGAAAAAGAATACGTGCCCTACGTTACGTTGTATGCGTTGATCCATACATACATATGTATGTACATATGGATGTATGGATGTACATTCACGTTGTTATGCCTTGGTTCATCCAATCGTCACTCGACATGCAGCGTTATGCGTGTCTCGCCTGGAAATGTGCAGGAGATTGTCATGATCTCCATCCGTTCATGAGGATCGATATGTACATACGAGGACCACAGATCCGGTTCCTACCAATTGTTATTCACGGAGCAGCCATGGCAACTCCGCCCTCCACACCCTTCCAGCCATCACGCAACGTCGTACCTCCTGGGCCGTTGCATACATGGCATCTGACCGATCGGGGTTCGATTGACCTGGCTGGGGGTATATGTACGGTACGTGCACGTATATGTATATGTACATATCGACTGATGTTTGAAATCAGACCTCGAAAGGCCCGAAATGCTCCCTGTCCCTGAATCTGACGTCGCTCGTTTCTCGATCCTGGAGTAGCAGCCCGTTTGTATTAGGAATTCCGGACCCCCCTTGTATATAAGAGACATGATCACATACATACCTACATATGTACACCTATGTACAGTGTACAAAGGTCCTTCATGTTTGTGCGCACTAACCCCCCCAAGGGACATCCGATGCGCTTCCATGGTTACGCTGCGTCAATGCTGTGTAGCCTTGTAGCCGGGGACGCACCTCTTGCTTCCGGAATGGTGAGCAGAAGATGTTGATTGTTACAAGACATGTCTTTTCCTCCGCCCTTCCCCCACCTTTTTTCTGACAATCAGACGATGGGGAAGCAAGTTCAGGTCGTTACGCTTTCAAAGTACCATGCACTACCACCGTTCTTTTCCCCTTCCTTTTACAAAATATCCGGGGAAAACATGCCAAATCCGTCTCGTAGTCCCCAGACTCCCCATAGTGGTTCAAGCAAGGGGTCTTCTATGCGTCCTTGCTCCGTTTCATAACCCATAGATTTCAGGCCCTCTAACTTTTTTTTTTTTTTTTTTTTTTTTTTTTTGCCTTGCAGATTGTGGGGAGCATCGAATGATAGCAGAGCTGGGGACGTTTCCAAAGGCTGCACCGTTTCCGCCAACGCGACTCAAAGATGGTTACGCCCATTTTTTATTGAATGGGGAGATGGGATTCCGATTTCTGCGCTTTTTGCTTACGGGCGGCGTTGATGACTCTCCCCATTGGGCCCCTGGTCGGGACAGGTCATTTTGGGATGGCGCTTAAGTTTGCCGAATGTTGAGTTGTCCGGTCTCTCGGCCGTGTTTTGGCATGGATGGATGTCACTCGGCAAAGGTGTCTTTTTCGGGGGGTTTTTACTTTAAGAAAAAAAGAAAAAAAAAAGAAAAGAAAATAAAATAAAATAAAAGAAATTGATTGCAGGAGAATAACACAAAGTGAATGGAATATAAAACAAGTAAACCATGCAAATATACATATGCAGAACACAAAAGTACATGAATAAATATAAGAAAGTACCTAGCATAAAAATATACAACATCTAGAACAAAAATACATGAAATGAAAATAAAAAGAAAAAAAAAATAGCGCGACTACAAAAGACATTGGCAGGAAGACCACGCGTTTCTTTCTTTCTCTCTTATTTCTCTTCTTCTCTCTTTTCTTCTTCTTTTTTTTTTTTTGTTCTTTGAGAAAACCCTTGTTTCAGAGGATCATGCCACGCCGTTGCACGACAATACTCATGCACAACATACAATGTACATATACACCTGCACAACAACACATGACATGTATGTAGCATACCTGTTGCGCCATCGCCGTTTCATCTGCCGCAACAGGCACATGGTGTATAATACGCCATGCCATCGAGAGATGCGACGTGCGCATGTGTGTAGGCATTCTGCAATGAGCATGAAAAAGCCAAGACACATGATTTTAGTTTCTGTAGAAAGTGGAGGGGGAAAAGAAGCAAAAACGAGAAGAGAAGAGAAAACGCCTCATAGCCCGTCACTGATCCCATCATTCATTCCTAAGACAGTCCTGGGTGGACAGTGGACAGACACTGGCTGAAGGAGGTGTGTATGGAATGTTCTGTGATGGTCGTCATTACGCCGCACGGCACTTCCCGGCATCTCCCCTGGAAATAGAGGACAGAACGAACCGAAAAAAAAGAATAAAGATACAAAAGGAAAAAGTGCCGTCGCCTTGCAATCTTTTCATGTGAACGCTCCAAGTCCATCGGACAACCGAAGCTCAGCTCAGCTCAGCCCAAGCCACGCTTGGATGAATCAGGCTAGGTGGGATAATTTGATGATGGTTTTCTGAGTTGATCTACATCAGGTACCTGCTTACGTGGTACATAGTATCTGTCTATCTGGATATTATCGGTACTTCATCCGCGTACTCATGTACATGTATACGTCACTTGTGTTGTACATCCATATGTAGTATGCACATTGCACAGTATAACTGATCCCATGTGGCGCAGGGCTGATTGACCAATTTTTTTTTGGAAAGCGGCAAGACGACGGAAAAACGTGTTTATGCAATGTATGAAATGTGTGTGTGTGTGTGTGTGTGAATAAGATCCATTCTTTTGAGTTTCAGGCACCTGTGATTTTGCTTCTTCTTGCTAAAATGATACCCAAGAAGGGTGGCATGTTTAGAGAAGTCTTCTTCTTCATACATGGTACCATTACATGGACGGCAAAGCCATCCATGGCACGCGCTACATGTTGCGCGAGTCGCCCATCTGGAACCATTGTCTGTCTGTGTTGGGCTGCAGCCGCGGCACCGGAAGCACAGCGCGGGCGTGCAATATTAGTGATGATATATCATGTACATGGGTATATCAAATCTTGGCCCTCGCGCTTTACTGTTTCTGCGCTGTTTCGGTCTATGGCATCGCGTATGCGTCGGGCGAGTGGATTGTGAAATGCGACGGCCAGAAAATGCACCAGTTTGATACTGCTAGGAGAGACTACTTTCGATGGTCGTGATGTTCTGGTCAGCTCATCTGCGTCTGCTATTAGACATTTGGTGCGTTATTATTATTATTCCATCTTTTTCGTGGTGCGCTGCTCATCGCCATGTTGTGGTTTCAACTTTATTTGCTTCTAGGCTGAACCAGTAAGCGTATTGAACATCATCTGGTCAAATAATGCTTCTGGAGCGGCGTGCTCGGGCTACAAGGTATACTTCCGTCAGAAGGTTGCTTTGGGAGAGTATACGAGGAACAATCTAGTTCTTGTCGTGATCTCGGCTATGTCACTCGCGCAAGTAGTTGAATTCCTGCGTGGAGGCATGTGCTAATGATTGACACGCTGAGGGAGATTCTCGGCTCGCGTAGCATCATGATGGCACGATATTTCCGTGGCATCTACGGCATGTATGCCTTGCGAGTATCAAGGAAACAAACATACAAGTTTGACATTATACGTAAGAGTCAATACGTCGTTGACGTGGAAATCACCACAGGACTTCAGGGTAGGCTTGCTCACGCCCCACATGTATCCGGAATGTTACAAAGAATTGCTCGAGCAGTGAAAACGGTGACTTTGTAATTTTCAGAATGGAGGCGTCTCATGAGGGGAAAAAAAAAAGAAACCAACCCTCCTTTCAAGTAGGAATAATCTCATTTGTTTCTTCTTTAAGTCGCAACGACGAGTACCTACTTAGGTACCTAGTCGCTCCATACTTCTTAGGTAGGTACAACAAGTCATCAAACGGTTCCCACATTGTGGCTCATCACGTAATCAACACACGACCAATCACATCCAAACAAGCCGCTTCTCACACCAGGCCTCCCAAGCCTCACGGAAAATCATCAAAGTTGCACATCGTGAAAACGGATGTACATGGCATGTCAGGCATCAGGAGAAAAGCGAGCCGCTCACT
Organism: Claviceps fusiformis PRL 1980; assembly: GCA_000223055.1. Lineage (NCBI taxonomy): Eukaryota > Fungi > Ascomycota > Sordariomycetes > Hypocreales > Clavicipitaceae > Claviceps > Claviceps fusiformis. Next base: position 6,327 of record AFRA01000638.1, read on the forward strand.
TTTCACCACTCTGAACTCGCGGATCGCCCCGGCGGTGTGCGGAGTGTACGGCGAGCAGTTCGCCCTCACTCGTCCGTGGGTGTGAATCCGTGTGATTGTCCGTGCCACGATTCAATCAGACCAGACGTTGGTGACACTGCTGGCGTGGCGAGTAAGTGATCAATCCTCTCGTTGCCCGTGATATCCGGACATGATGGAGCATCAAGTGGACGGATTATTTAAAACCGGACATGTGAGAAGGTCTTGCTGGCTTGTCATGATGAGCATGGGCCGAAATTCATTGACCGTTACACACTCCATTGCCCGAAAGCCTCCACAAACGTAGAGTTTGGCTCACACTCTGGTCACTCTCATTCACCTCGGAGGAAAGAGGCCGACTTTTTTCTTTTCTTTTCCTCTATAAATTTATTACCAATCTCATCATACCTTTTTCTTCTTCTTCTTCGTCCTCTTCTCTTATTGTTGCCGAATCGTAAACACTAACCAACGTTGGGCCAAGGACGAAGGGGGGAAAAGAAAAGAAGAGAAGAGAAGAGAAGAGAAAAGAAGAGAACATGTCCATCGAGTCATCATCAGGCAGCATTGCTGTCGCGGTAGACAAGGTTCAAAGGCCCAGATTCTCATGGATGTAAGCATTCAAAATGTCCCATACATGAAGAGGAATTTCTTTTCAGGAGAGGAAAAAAAAATAAAAGAAGAAAATAAAATAAAGAGAAAAAAAAACACATTCTGGCTGCATCAACATCACCACCACATATGCTGACAAAGGCGAATGGCACATGATCAAGACAACCCCATCCCATCTTTGTCATCATATTCGTCGGCCCCGAAGAGAACCCGTTTGGTATTCAAAAAGACTTTCTCTGTCATCGCTCTGATTATTACAGAAACTACTTTCTCGAGCGGCAGTCAGATGAGGCCGTGGAACACACGGTCAAGCTTCCAGACACCACACCAGAGACGTTTGGACTTGCACAAAGCTTCCTGTTCACGGGGAAAGTCATTTCCGAAGACGAGGGTGTGCCGTCGTACGAGGCTCTAGTCGGGCTCTGGAACCTGGGGCATAAACTTGGCATCGATGGCCTTTGCGACAAGACTCTGGAAGCCATGACGGAATGCCGAAGACTGACGGAACGGATCCCATCAACACCCTTACTGGTTCAAGTGTGGAGGGATACGCCAGAGGGGTCGTCTATTCGCATGCTGCTTCTGTCATGGGCCGCCGAATACATGAGATCGTCGGATGCGCGTGCCGAGTTTGCAAAGTCTCTGCCTCAAGAAGTCTTGAGCGAACTCGTGGTGGCTATGAGCTCATTTGAGACTGCTCAACGAGTCCAGCAGCAACAACAAGAGCAGCAGCGGCAGCAGCGGCAGCAGCGGCAACAACAACAAGTCCATTCCGAATCGCCGTCGTTGCTCAACCACGTTCACTCGTCGGAACCACCCAGAAAGAACGTCCACTACCTTGATGAGCAGCAAAGCGATGAAGACGCCCTCCACACCATGAAGAAACATCGCCGTCTGAGTGGGCAGGCCGGTACCATCATAGCGAGGACCCAGGATCAAGCATCGTTGGCGCGTAAGGGAACGCAACGAACGCCTCTTCCCAAGCCACACAAGCGTAGATCCGGCGCCGGTTACCTCGACAGCCGCAACTTTACCACTGCGCAAAAACTCGAGTTTTGCTCCGACTTGCTCACCAGGATGCTTTCAGGACCAGGTTAGTGCATCTGCTGCCCGCACTCATTTTGAATATGTGGTTGGGGTCTGTTCTTTAGCTAAACAAGGAGGCAAAAAAAAAAAATAAACAAAAAAATAACCCCCGCCTCAAAAAATCTAGGTTTCTGGACACGACTCGTCGGTCCCTTTAGAGACCCAGTTGAGCCGTCAGAGGACGGTGTGCCCGACTACCTGGACAAGGTCAAGAATCCCATGGATCTCGCCACCATGAAGAACAAAATGGACCGCGGCGAATACGCCAGCGACGAGGAATTCCTCGTCGACATGCGTCAGATATTCGACAATTGCTTCACGTACTGGAAAAAGGGAGACCCCATGTACGTGGCGGGCGAGAAGTTGCAAAAGACATTCGAAGACAAGTACTCCCACATGAACAAATGGATCTCCAAAATGGGCGGCGAAGAGGCCGAATAGAAGAACCGATCTGTCGATATACGCACCGCGAGACCTGCAAGTTTCTCCCCCCCTTTATTTTCTCATGCCCTCATTCTTGTACTTCTCCTTCTTCTTCTTCTTCTTCTTTTTTTTTTTTTAATTTCTACCCCCCTTCCTCACTGAGTTGTACTGTACCGTAGCCCCTTTCTCTGATTTCATCACCATTCTCCTTACCGATTATTAAAAACGCTCTTCTATTTCCCCCCGCGGGGCACGCGGGGTAAAAACCAACAAAGAAACAAAGAAACAAAAAAAAAGACAAGCCTGTACGAGTACCTACCCAGCGGATCTGTGCGACCGGACCAAGAACATCGTGTGCCTGATTTTTTTTTTTTTTTTAAAAAAAAAGCCTTGTTCGGAGTAACAGGCGAAAAGCGGTAGACGGCGCACGGGAGGTGGAGCGTTCCGACCACATTTCGCCCTCCTTTGGCTGATGAAGTTTGGAGTCGAAACCAATGCGTATACTCGTAACGGAATGGGAAAAGCATGGGCATCGATTCGGAAGGGGCGCTTATTTGTTATTTTTTTTTTTCATCATTCTTCTTTCCTGTCTCATTTCTACGGTGTCGAGGCATCGAACGCCGAAAACGTGCGTCGCATCTCCTTTCCCTGCCTGGCAAGTGCCTGCATACCCACAGACATTGTACCATGCATGAACTGATTCTTTTATTGCAGTGGTCTGGATCGTCCGGTCAGTTGTTGGCTGCAAGGGGGGTTGGGGGTTTATTGTCCCACCCCACCTGAACAATTGCGGTATTGGTCGTCCTGAGCAAATGGAGCCTTGACCGGAAAATAAAATTTGGGGACAAGGGAGTTTTGGAGAGTTAAAAAAGGGGACTTGGTGCGGGAGAAAAAGGGGATGTGAGGACTGAGGACTGAGCAGTCCACTCCGGACTCAGGAGGTGCGGCAGCGGCGGCAGGTCTTAGTCTCGTTGGATGTGGTGATGAGCAGAGGCTCTGGCTTTTTGACAAAAATACAATACCATGAAAGGACCTCTTGGGATGGTCCGTGTTCAATTTTGATAGGCCTGCCTTTTTTCTCGTTCTCGCAACGTATTATTCCGTTTGTCGTGGACTTTGGCGCGTGTGTGTACAGCCGCCCGCGATACCATCACGGCAAGTCCTTCATCAGGACAGGGCAGCGGGGGAAAAGCAGGCACGTTTCACGGCAGCGCGCACATGAGCTGCATGGGAATCGGAATCGGGGGCTGGACAGTTTCGTATTGCGGCAGGTATCCGTGGCAATGTCCAGGACTGCATGTAAGTGGTAGACAGCCATGTGGTCGGCATGGCGCGCGCGTTGCTGGAAGCATGCCCTTTGATTCTTGAAATCGAGGGGACCCGATCGAGTGCGACTTTTTCGAAAGACAACGACATGGGCAGTAAGTAGTCAAAGGCACGGGACAAGAGACCATTTATTGCCCTATCTTTTTTTCTTTGCTTGCATTGTCCTGGCCAGTATGCGTGCACGGACGAGTTTGTGAGAGAGGAAAGATAAAAAAAAAAAATAACCAAGACACACGGCGAGACATTGTAATTGCGTATGTGCATCTCAATTCGAAGCAAGTGTCATCTCAGATCTGCGCCAGTCCTTCAATGAAAGCGCTGTCTGAAATGGCAGCGCTTTGCAAGGTTCGAAAGAACCGTCCCCCCCTCCCCCTTTATAAACTTGATACCATGTGTGCATAGAACTGCGACAAGTCGAGGCACACACGCACACACAATAGGACTGGACAACCACGCGAATGGTCTTTCTGGTGTCACTCAAGGATCATGGGAGCCTGGCGCATCATAGCGCATACTGTGCTGAGACCGTCAGCAATGAGCATGCGATAACTCAGCAAAAGGGCAAAAGGGCAAAAGGGAGGGCCAGGGCCAACACCAAACAAACCCATGACGGACAGGACAGCAGCACGCGGCAAGAAGAAAAAGGCCAGCTCGACTCATATTGCGCGTGCCATGCCAGTTCCCGGACTGATGAAAACTGCATGTGCCCACGACGACTTAAATTAGCGCTGGCGTTTAGCGCCTAGGCCTCGGTTGGCCTCGAGCTTCGCTTGTCATGCCCGTTCTTTGTGAGAAACTCGGCGCCCCCGGGGGGGGGGGGGGGATAACACTCGGTCTTTGTTCTTTCTTTCTATTTTTTTCCTTCACAACAAAAACAAGAATCAAGGAGACCCACTCGCATACGTAATTAAATCGGGGCGGGGCTAGGGAGTGAATGCGATCGATGAGTGATGGATGACTCGTCTGGACTGGACTGGACGATGATTGTGAGGGTAAAAGTCCATGGCCGATGCTGTTGCTCTTATGACGCGATGATCAGGCTAGCGGGCTCCGAGAGCATCGATTCGGCAGCAGATGGCAGCAGAAGAGAGGCAATATACGAGGCAGTATAAGAAATGGAAGGGGAGAGACGCGAGATGAGAGAGACGAGAGACGTGAGACCAGAGACCAAAGGCGGTCCGCCAGCTGATGAGGAGAAGAAAAACGTCTGACACGTCGCAGGATCCCCCAGGATTGGCCAAACAGGGAAGGAACATGTGCTTGACAGCACCTGATTCGCCAGGAACGGGGTGTGGTGGATGCCTATGCACGCGAATGGATGCGCCACGAGATGCCAACGGAGGCTAATAGAAACAAAGGGAATTGTGCCTGGGAGAGGGCGGTCAATGGTGAATGGTGACTGGTTCCCGGTGGTCCCAGTGGTCCCTGGCGGTTCCCGGTGGTTCCTGGTGGTTCGTGTGGCCTGGAGGGGCGGCAGGGCGGCAGGGCGGCAGCGCTGCATTGTGCATTGCGCATGCATTTGATGATGCATCGCGCGATGCATGCGGTGGTGATATCAAGAGGCACCATTGAAATGACCACGAGACACACACGACACGACACGACTTGACTCGGCTCGAACCGACTCGATAAAATCCGAGTCGACACATGACAACACAGCACCACACCACAACACAGAAAGACATACAGGCACAGACGCGATGGACCGAAACATGCCAGGTTCTTGTCCTTTCGTCTCTCTCTGCCGGCTCGGGCACTTTGTTGAGCACCCGTTTGTCCAACCATGCAACCAGGCCCTTGACATGAATTGAATGCCCCAGCTGCTTCCTCGGCCGTCCGTCATGTGGCCTGTGCTTGCATGTCCGTCGGGTTTGTTTTTTTTTTTTTTTTTTTTTTTTTTTTTTTTTGGTCTCGAAATGAGGTTGGATGCCACCGCATCGGCCAGGCCCTGTTTCGGTGTCTGCTGGTGACAACGGGAAATTAAACAGGACATGTGGGAGTCGTGATTCGTCGCCCCCCGTCCCGATACCTTGTACATACAGTCCTACCCGGACCTCCACCACGAACCCTTTTCTTCCCTCTTGCTCCTCCATTGTTTTTCCATCGTGACCCTCTCGTCTCCTCGTCCTTCACTCCATATCGTCGTCCATCCGGAGGCCTTTTGCTTGCGCACCAGGCTTTGTCCCTTCTTTTCCCAGCCTTTACCGACGCGTGCCTACTCTGTACCGCTCATTCCACAACCAAAAGCAACGCAACCGTTATTGCATTTCTTGTCCCGCACACACACAAAAAAAAATAACAGAGCAGAACTTGACGCGCGCGCCTGCCTCATTCGTTGCAGAACGCCCATCCAACTCAGACGGTCCAACTCAGACGGAACGGAAGACAAGAGGAACACGCCGGAAACAACGCAAACGCCCACTCATTCAAGATCAAACAACAACACCACAAGACAAAGATGCTTTTCCAAACCATCGCGTCCCTCGCCCTCCTGGCGTCGTCAGCCAGCGCCGGTTCCGCCGAGAGCAATCGAAAGCCCTATCGCCTGGCCGTCATGGCCGTGCCCGGGAAATCCCTGATGCGTCGCGACAACGGCGGCTACCAGCCCAACCAGAAGCACTGCAAGGCCGGAAACACATGCGCCGAGGCCTGCGGTGCTGGCTTCGATCAGTGTCCTGGAGGCCAGGCTGACATTGCTCACTGCTTCAACCCTGGTGCCGGCCAGTCCTGCTGCACTGACAACTCTGGAAGTGCGTCCCTGCCATCCTTACCATCCCAGACAAAAAAGTTTGACATGATTAAAAGTTGATGGATTACTAACTCTTATTTTTTCTCTTCTTTTTTCCCTAAAAAACAGACTCTTGCGAGCCCGGCTTCTACTGCACCCACGACGACAAGATGCAGACCATGTGCTGCCCTCACGACTTGGACCTGGCCGCCTGCGCTGCCGCCTTTCATGTCCCTGGCCTAGTGGCTGCCACAGCCAAGCCTGTTCCCACCACGACCAGCACGACCAGCAGCACCACTAGCACCACTAGCACCACCAGCACCAGCACCACCAGCACCACCACCAGCACATCGAGCACCACCTCGCACATCAGCACCACCTCGACCACGACCACGACCACAACCACGACCACGACCACCGCGCACAACACCACCAGCATCGCGTCGACCACTTCGCATACTCCCAAGCTCACCACGACGACTCTCCCCACCACCACCACGTTCACGGCCCACAACACTACGACGGTGCCCAAGAAGACCACCAGCTGCACTGCCTCCATGGGCAACACCACGGCATGGGCTGGCCACAACACCACCTTCACCAGCTTCAAGCCTACCCTGACCTCCGACACTACTCCCATCGGCACTTCCACGCCCACCCCAACCAAGGTCAACGCCGCTGCCGCTTCTGGTGTCAGCGCCCTCCTCCTTGTTGCTGCTGGTTTCATCGCCCTCCTGTAGAGGATGCTCGTTGCGTGGCATCGTTGCTTGAGTTGGACCTGAACAGGCCACCATTCAACATTCAAGACAACACAACACAACGGAACAGGACGAGCTCATCGTCAATGGAAGGCAGGCAGGCACCATGTGCCAAAATTACACTTAATACAAGGAAATATACCACAACCGCAATACCCTAATCAATCACAACCACGAGTCCACGATTTATCCTCTCCCCCTCCCCCTTTCCCCCTCAACCCCTTCTCCCGAACCTCATTTACGAACAACACGGCAACAGCGGTAATTCTCGAATGACGCAATCTATTGTTGGCCGCAATATAATGACATGGCGCCCTGGACCCCTCCGCCCATTCATCCCGTGTTGTATAGACTATTCCGAGCTTGCAAACACGGTTAGGCCAACCTTGACCTTTTCTTCTTTTCACATCTGGTCTGATGGTTGATTTCATTGCCAGATTTGATGTTATTTTTGCATCACAATGATTCCTCACCAATAGGCTTCTCTTGTTAGAGTGTAAGCCGGGCCTGGAGCTGCACGATTGGGATATCTTTTGTTCTCCCGTCTTCATGTTTTGTCTGGTCCCGCCGGAGAAAATCTAGAAGAGTGGTGCAACCCTCTGTACATTGAACTCGCATATTTATTTATTTTTGCTTTTTTTTGTTTCTTAGTTGAGAAAGTATTGGGCCTGTTATGTTTTCCATGTTTTCCTTTTGCCCTCTTCTTATATGTCTAGAGCAATCTAGATGATGGCGGGCGTGCTGCGAATGTGTAAGTAGGCATTTGATCTAGCTGGGGCTCGCCTGGTAGACACTATAGCAAATCTCACGACACTTTTCCGCGCAGTGCTTCCGTCATGGTATCCGTACATGTGTGCTCTCCCCTTTTGGCGTCTTGCCATGTCTGGTCTGGAAACCAAGAACCCGGCTAGGCATGGTTCTTGCGTCAATGGACGCAAGCCGAGTTTCCACCCCGCCACGTCTTTCATTGTCCTGTGTATATGATGTGTTATCGACCTCGATTTCGTTTCTGATTCTGTTTGCTTTGTGTTTCCAACCGTATATCTACTCTGAGTCAACACATACATACATACACGCATACATGCATACATAAAGAATACAAACCCCGAGGAAGCGCAAACACATCCTCTGCCTCTGAACATGCATGTCGTTGAATAGAGTTTGGGCCATTCCCGGTCCCGCTGCCGAGGGCGCGGCGCGGCGGGGGCGGGTGGCGTGGTTGGACGGATGGAGTGTAGGGTTGATGGATCATGAGACTAAGAGGGAGAAAAGAAAAAGAGGGAAAAAGAGAAGTTGAAAAAAAAAAAAAAAAAAAAGTGAAACTACCGCTAAAAGACACCTCCACTAAAGCCCATACATATTATTCAGGAGAACTTGAAGCGAGATAGGCCAAAAAAAACTTGGTCCGCTGGAGGTCCCAGCTTTTATCTTCTTGAGCCGTGTGATATACATATACACAGACAAAGTAGGTGGTGCAGCTTTTTCGTCATCTAGAAGGATGATAAGTATGGTTTCCAAGTTAGTAGTAATTCACACAGAGTGAAGAAATATCCACAAAGAAGAATTCATAAAATATAGTATTGAATTCTTGGGTTTTTTTTTTTTTTTTTTTTTTCTATCATGTTCATACAGTATGTACCGAAGTGCTTATTATATCGGGACAGTGTGAATCTGAAGTGCTCTGTATAGGTACAGTACTGGGTCGACGAACTTGAACATCCTATACTATATTATTTTTCTTTTAATCTTACCATGTGATATGATATTTTCAGCAAGGCACTGTGTGCTTTATACGTACGTGCACGATCTATCCACCGCGTTGAATGTTGTCGCCCGTATTTCGTGCTCTCAAGCCACATTTCAAGGCCTTTCCGTGTTTGTGGTCGCAAGTTTTTTGCTGCTGGGGCTGGTACGTCCGTCACTCGGCTGCGACTTGTGCAATGGTTGAATCTAGGGACGCGGACTCCCTTTCTTTGACGTGGACCGGGAGGATGGAACGGGTTCGCGCTGAGTCACGGCTGCAGTTCTGTTGGCACTTTTGATGATGCGAATGGGTTGAGGAGCCGTATTCAATCGCCGCCGCGCGCGTGCCTTTATATCTTCAAAGCTTGCCCAATGTAGAGAATCATGTGGCTCTCCTGCCGAATGCGTCTCAGCTACCTCCAAGTTCTGCACTTTACGGCTCTGCCACGATGTCCGGACATGTATAGGCGGACAGACGAGCGCAAATCATGACATGCACATGACACATTTTGCTGGAGCAGAATTCTTTTATTATCGACGAGTGGGAAGGGGAGCTCCCAGAGGTCGCAAACGAGGGCTCAATAAAGCGGCCGTTGATCCATCAGGAAAAACCAAGCCGAGGAAAATCGAATGCATTCATTACCCCCCCTGCCTTTCCCCTTATAGGAACCACTACTTGCAACAAGAGTTCTGTCGAATTCTACTAGGATTGTGCCTTTTCAAACTCGTCAATCTTGGCAACGTACTCGTCCTGGGCCTCCTTGGCGGACAGGCCCCTGTCGACAACCTTCTTCCAGGCCTCGTACTTGTATTTCGCCTAGACATGCCACACCTGTTAGAGAGCAAAGTCTACTTCAACGGGAGATATCCGGAGCGACGGGCCGGCGAAGGGGAAAGCCTAAAGATACAGTGGGTGGGATCCAGGAAAGGGAGGAAAGGAGGGAGGGAGGCTCACCGCAATGCCAGCGAGGATGCCAGGCTTGGTCTCTTTGGAAAAGTCTTTGCCCAATGCGACTTTGTATAATCCTGACCAAGGAAAAAAACGAGTCAGCTCAAGCTTTGTTTTTCTTTGAAAAAAAAAAAGAAAAGAAAGAAAGAAAGAAAGAAAGAAAGAAAGAATATGAAATGAAATGAAAAACAATGAATAAAAATAAAAAGAACGTAAATAGAATAACTTGAGATCGAGAACCCCAAAGCCAAGTCATTCATCCATACCGTATAGTTCAAGCATGCCCTCTCTGTCGAGATCCTTCAGCGCCGGCGCTCTCACGTTGGCGGCATCATCAAATGCCTTGTTTCCGGTTTCGGCGAGTTCTTTGGACATGATGGGTGGTGGTGGAAGCGTAAAAGGAGGATTTGAATCAGGGGTGCAGTGTATTTCGAGCTCGTCGACGTGAAGCAATGCGTGTGCCAAAAGGAGGGAAACAAGAGAGAAGGGCCAAAAGAGCTTCTCCAGGACTTGGTGATGCGGTTTGTTGGGGCAGAAGAGAAACAGCGTTTCTGGTCAGATGGCCACCAGCCAGGGCAGGGCGATGGCGGGGTAACGGAGGGGTGGGGTTGGCCCAGTTGTCGTCAATTCCAGTGTCGACTTGCCATTTGATTGAGTCCACAGCCACCAGCCTGGTAGGGCGGCTAGTACCTACTAGTACCCAGAAGCGAAGGTGGCGAGGGAAAAAGGCGGCGGGCGCTGGGCGGGGTGGCTGGCGTGATGGAGTCAACGCTTGAACCAAGGGGAGAGGGCTATACTCCGCAAGTCTTGGAATCTGGATGCGTGGTGACGTCCAAGTACTCTGTGGAGAAGGCGAGGTGGCTCCGATCGTGCTCAACGTTGAGGATAGGCCCCGTAGGACTTGGTTGATGCGAGGATGCGAGTGAGAAAATCGCAAAGATTGTTTGCCTGCTAAAGCCAAGACCATGGTCAACGGAGGTGCACTTCACCGCGTGGAGAGCAGAGCAGCACGTGCTTGGTGTTGGATGAGAGATTCTCTTTCCCGCGACTCATCGACTCACAAATCCCCGTCGCCCCTTTATTTCCCGGAATTGCTTGTTATATAAATGGTCCTCGTCGCAGTCCCAATGAGCCAACGGCTGTACATGCCAACACCAGCCACGAAACCGACACATTGGATCGCCGATGCGCTGCTCAAATGAACATTTCAACTTGAAATAGTCTAGTGCTCACTACCAAGACACAATGAAAATGAACGCTCAGAGGGGGAAAAAAAAAGAAAAAAAAAGAAATGAAGAAATAAAGAAATAAAAAGGGGACGAAAAAAAAAAAGAAACCTTCTACATATGATATCCATTACACCTTTTCCGCGTCGATTTGGCTGCGCAAGTCTTCCAGAATAGCTTGCCTCGAGCTCAAATGCGCCTCCAGACCTTCCACCTGCTCCCTTACAGTCTGTAGATCGTCCGAAACACTCTTCAGGCTCGAGCCGACTGCGCTCTTACCCCGTCCTTCTGCCAAGTCCCTTAGTTCTCGGCGCTTGTAATCTAGCAGCTGATCGAGTTCGCGCCGAACGAGAGCAGGCTTGGAATCCCGCTTGCCGCCCTTTCGCTGCTCCGCCAGGTCCTCGACCTTTTGTATCTTGGCGTCCAGATCCGCAAGTTGACGCTTCAACCTGACTTCCTCCCAGTCTTCCGTCTTTTCGGTCGAGAAATCCGTTCCCGTGGTTTTGAAACCGCTTCGGCCGAGGCGCGTGAGGTATTGCTCGCCGAATTTGGTCTTTCTTCCTGTGGATGTTGAGTCGTCCGCCTTGGAGGCCCATCTTGATCCTACCCCTGTTCGTTGATTGTCGACCTGATAGTCTATCTGGTTGCGCTCGAAACTTGATCGCAGGGAGGGGGGTACGCTGCGGGGGATGCGGAACCCTTCGTGACGGTAGTTGAGTATGTGGAGGAAAGCGAGGCACGCGTCTTTGTTGATGGATGATGCTGCCGAGGGGTTGACAAGGTTCCAGGCTGATCGGACGTCGGTGTCGGGCACATCAAGGGATTCGTAAAGTTCTTCCAAGGCGCCAACTGTTTTTTTTTAATCGAAATCAGTATTTCTGCTTGCCAGATTTTCGAAGAACAGGGTGGGGACAGACATGACACTTCGCCTCGCATATCTCGGTTCTCCTGGTAGATCTGCTCGTATTTGCTCTTGTCCTGAGGCTTCATGTACCATTCGAATCCGTCCTTAAGGCCCAAGTCGTCCGAATCATCTTCTACCTGTTCGAAATGCGGTTGCTTGCCCGTAATGGCGCGACTCGCTTGCACTAAATGCGCCTTTGACTCGGGTACCAGCCAATCGGGTAGTGTTTTAGGCACGTCCAAATATTCCTATGTCGTTGAGAAGAAAGAAAGGGGAGAAAAAAAAAACCAAAGGGAAAACAAATTAGCATTTTTTTGGGGAATAAAATTACCAGGCCTCACTACTTGCCAAGCTGGCTGGCAGAATGAACTCAAACATACTCCGTTCAATATATCGAAGATGACTCGCATAGCGACACAGAACTCCTCAAAGTCCAAGTTGCCGTCATTGTCCACGTCGGCCAGGTCCCACACACGTTCCAGCTGATCATCGCGAAGACCACTGTTCTTCAACACCGGGGCTGCCTGTTCGCCAGTAAGAAACTGGCCGCCTCCCGTTCTATCCGAAAAGATATTCCAATATGTTTCAATCTCCTTGGCTTCGATCTTGGGAGGAGGAGCCATGGCCGCAGGGAGAGAGAGAAGGGGGGCTCGGACGGCTACAGAGCTGACAGGGGCAGGGCAGCCTCTGGCCAATTCGAGTTCGGGTAATCAGCAAGCAGCCTGGAATGAAGAGGGGAAACTATTGCACCGAAGAAGTCTCAGCGCGCTGGTTGAAGCGGGGAGGCAGATACCGCAAGAGGCGCACGAAAGGGGTTGCAATACCAGCTACTTAATGCTGATATGGTGTCGATGTGAGGCAAGTGACGAGTTATGAAAGCTGGGCGCCCAGGCTCGGTTGGTTGCAGCCCTGGGAGGTGGGGCCCGCCGTGCAGCAGGAAGTGGGCACCAGAACATAGAACCAATCTCCTCCAATCGACTTGGCTCGTCTTGACTCCACTCGGGCGCTGCACTCTGCCAAGTGTTGCCCGGAACGCATAGGTGGAGCCTAAGCAATGCGCGGATTATAGTAAGCCCGCGCTACGTAAGGGCTGCGGCTATGTATACTATTTATTATTTATTTTCTTTTATATGTAAATTACTAAAGACTTAGAATAGGGAATAGATAAACTAATTTTTAAAGCATTTTATATATTAGTTATAAGCTTAGGAGGAAGCTAAAGAGACTCCTTATAACTAATACTATATACCTATATTATTAAATATATATATTTAAATCTCTTTTTATTCTCTTTTTAATAATAAAGATAACTTTTATTATAAACTTATAAATTTTAATATTAATAAAAAAGCTTATATTTATAATATATTAAAATAACTAAATTAAAGCTTTTAAGAAAATAGCTTAAGAGTTATTAATTTAGAATAAAATAAACTTTATATTTTTTAAAAAAGAATTAAACCTTTTTAAAAAGCTTAAAGCTATTATTAATAAAAAATATATTTAATTTATTATAAAGCACTCTATAAATACTTATAAATTTGTAATAAATAATACTTTTTAGTACTTTAAATATAAAAAAAAGGTTACTTTTTATAAATATAAAAAGTAAAAAAAAATTAAACTTTTTATTTATAAATAGTAAGCTTTATTAAGCTAAATATATACTTTATAGTATTAAATTCTTAATAAAATAACTTTAAAGAAAAAGAAATCCCTTTAAAAAGAATTATTAAGTACCTTAAGGTATAATTCTTATTAAGAAATATAATTATAAAAGTAAAAATAGTAATATATTATTTTATATTTTTTTAGAAAGCTAAATATATAAATTTATAACTTAACTATTAAATTAAATTATAAATTATACTTTATTAAGAAGCTTTATAAAATAATATTAATAAGGTTTAAAGATTAAATATAATTTATAATTTCCTTTAAGTAGTTAAAATATACTTTAAGCTTTTTTAAATAAAAGTAAAGCTTATTAAACTTATTAAATACTTTAATTCTCTTTTTAAAGGGATAATACTATAAAGTATTACTAATAAATTTATAAAATATTATAAAGTAACTTAAACCTTTAAAACCTTAACTAAAAAAGAAGTTTATATTATATTAAGTATATACTTTAATAATAAAAATAAAAGTAAAGCTAAAAAAAATAAAAAGCTATAATTATTTATATAAAGAAATAGTTAGAAAGTATATATAAAAGCTAAGAAAATATAAGGTTTTATACTAAGCTATTATAAAGAAAGAAACTAATCTTTATTATAAGCTAATAAAAATAAACTTAATAAAGCTAAATAAAGCTATAAAAGCTTTTATTAAAAACTCTTTATATTAATATTAAAAAAAAATAATAGGCTAAGAAAGTTTTATAGCCTTTTAAAAAAAGCTTTTTTAAAAGAATCTTAATAGTAATTCTTAACTTTAACTTAATTAGTATAAAAAAACTATTAAAAGCAGTTTTTATAACTTTAAAGTATAAGGAGTATATACTATTAAAGAGTATTCTTTTTAATAACTATAAAGTAATATATATAGTTAATAGTATTAATTTTTTAAAGCTTAAAATATTTAAACTTATTAAAAATAACTATTTTAAAGCTATAATAAT
>AFRA01000639.1:0-20708 GCA_000223055.1 Claviceps fusiformis PRL 1980
ATAGAAAAGTTATAGCTTTATAAGTTAGTTATAATAATATTAATTTAAATTTCATTTTACTTTAATATAAAAATAAAAAAAGGTATAAAATAGTTATAATAAGTATATAATTCATACTAAATAAAGTAATAGTTAAAATACTATAAGCGTTTTTATTTTTTTTATTTATAATAAAATAATATATAAATATATATTATTTAAAAGCTTAAATAATAATAAAAATAAAAATTAAAAAAAAGTTTTTACTTAATATATTTAATATTTTAATATTTTTTAAAAGCTTATAAAATATGTTAAGTTTTTATAATTAATAAAAATTATAAATAACTTTAAAATACTATAAAGCTTAGTAAATTATACTTTAAAGTATAAAATAATATTAAATAACCTTTAATTATAAATTATATAATCTTATTAAAACACTATAAGTTAAGTAAAGTAATAAGCTATAAATTATAATATAATTATTATATTATATTATAAAAAACAACCTTTAAGTATCTCTTTTAATATATTAGCTTTTATTATTATCTTTAAAATAAAATTATATTAAATTAAAATAAAAGCTAATAAAAATATATTCTTAAGGTATTAAAACGCTATTTAATAAGCTAAAAATTAAATAAATAAAATAAGTTTTTTAATAAATCAAGTAAAAGCTTAATAAAGTTTAAAAATTAATTATAAAATTTTAATAAAAGTTTATAAAGCTTAAAAAGCTAAATATTTTTTATAGCTATATTAATACCTTTTATTTATAAATAATAGCTATTCTAATTAAGTTAAGCTATATTATATAATTAGCTTAAACTATAAATTCTAAGTATTATACTTAAGTATATTAAAAATATATTTACTAAAATTAAAATATAAGCTAATTTATTAAAGGTAAAAAAAAATCTTTTTAATATACTTTATATACTTTATATATATATTATTAGTATAAATAAAGATATTATTAAAATATATTATTATATAAATTTTAAAGGTATTTCTTAAAGTTTTATTAATATAGTATTAAATTATTATAAATACTTTAGTTAAGTTAAAAAAGTGAATAAATTATTTAAAAAAGCTAAAATATATATAAAAAGCCATTAAAGCTTTATTCTTTTTTATAATATATAAATAATAAAAAGTAATATAAATATTTAATTTTATAAACTATTAAGTATTAATTAAAGAATATAAAGGTTTTTCAATACATAATAATAAGTATTAATCTTAATTTATAATTTTATTTAATACTTTATAATTTATATAAAAATATTAACCTTTATTTATTTTTTTTATTAAAAGTATTAATATAATTATTTTAAAAAAAAGCTTAAATTTAGCTTTTATTTATAAGATTTATATTTTTTTTATATTTTAAATAATTAATTTTAAAGTATATTATACAGGAATATTTAAAAAAAGTTTAATAAACTATTATTAAGATTTTATCATAATTAAATATACGAACTTTTTCGCGAATTCGCCCGCACCGCAGTAGCGACGCGGAACCGACTCTAAACCTCTCGAAAAGTGTAGAAAAAGAATTGCTACATCCGTTTTACCCTATCTCCAATAGCGCATTAGTGCCGGAGCGTAGGCGCAGTAGATAAGGCAATGCTAATAGATATTAACAGTAGGAATCGTAGCCTTACGTAGAGCTGCCACTACCTACTCATGGGATAGGGCGGCTTTACATTAACGGTGCCTTAAGTTGCTCCTACGCCGCTACCTGCATATAAGTAAATACTAAACTACCTTACTATTAAATATAATAAAATAGCTAAATTTATACTAGCTACAGTGCTAGAGAGTGTATAGAATATTATCCTTTGCATTAATAATGCAGCCTTAACGCATGCCTAATGCAGCCTCTTTATGCCTTAAACCTACACTAAAATATTAATAAAATCAACCTTACTATTGCCTAATAAGCCTATTATAGTTAAAAACTTAGAAGAAGTTATTAAATAAGCAGTAAAGAAAGCTATTAGCGCTAGGAATACAATAGCCCTAAGCTAGGCTAGCATTGCTGCTAAAGGCACTACCTAACCGCCTATTTATTAGATCTAGGCTATAATAGTAGCAGTACTGCCTTACGTTTACTGCAAAACTATTGTTAAAGGCAGTATAATAGCTAAAGCTATATAAAACCGCTTACCTAAAGAAACCATTATAGCTATTAACTAAGCCACTAGTACTAATACCGCTGTAGCAGCGCGTTGCCTCTATAGCAGCAACACTATAATTACATTCTAGGATATAGCAAAGCCTTACACTAATAATATAGCCTAGGTTAGCATTGCTTTTGGACTAAAAGTAATGCTAAACCGACGCATATTTAGTATTATTATTAAGGGCTTTCCTATATGCTATATATAGAACTAAGGGAAGGACAATATCCTTTAAAACATAATTATAGCTAATAGATAGGGTCTAGTAAAGGTTATAGCATAGAAGCCATACAGCACCGCAACCTAATCCCCCTTAATTATTACTATTAACGGAGTTAATATAGCAAATAGGCTATGCTACGCTAGAATTATTTATAAAGCTAAGATATTTAAGGCTAAGCTCTATAATAATGCTATCTATCCCTAACAATGCTTTAGATACTTTAAATTCAGCTATATAGCTACACACTATGCATTGCCCCTGCAGTGTAGCCGCTGCGCATTTAGTTAGCATAAGGAGGGTAAACAATTATGCCTAGCGCTGTTAGGAGCCATATAGGAACGCTGTATTAACTACTTAGGACCTTACCCTACATAGTCTTGTATGTGTAATGTTATAAATAAACAATGGAACTATATGCACGCTATATACCTAGCATAGCCCCTAGCCTTTACTAAACCATTAATGCTAGAGAAAGATAGTTAAACAGAGGTATCTAGCTATAGCTAAAGGAGAGACATAAGCAACCTATTATTACAGAAGGCTTTACTATAGAAGCAAGTTAGTAGACTACGCACCTGCCTCCCTAACACTTAACTGGAATTAACGCAGCAGTCACAAGCTACTATAGAGGCCTTCCTAAGTTAATAGCCTATAGCCACTGCAGCACTAAATAAGCTAAGCCTAACCTAATACACTATATAGAGTATATAATAGAGGTTATATACTAGAACACATAGAAGAAAACCTATCTTATATATCTAGCGCTAGAGTCCTAACCTAAAGCTAATATAATAGTAATATAGAAGCTAGAAACTATAAATAGTAGACTACCTAACCCTAGCCTTAGCCGCTTCTAACTTACCACTTAGGGTAGCTATACTGCAATTTATATAAACCGCTAGTATAGGCCTAGGGCATAGTTAATATATATAGGCAAGGACTAGTGCTTAATAACATTAATGGGATACTACATTCACTTAATATATTCCCTAACTTACAAACTTAATTAGATATTACCCCTTATTAACTTTATAGTAGCCCTACCTTTAAACTATAGCGTTTTTATAGAAAACTTTAACTAGCACTACTTACTTTAGGACTATTATAGCTAAACCTTAATAAAGAGCAATACACTTCTAGCGCTAGCAACACAGTAGTGGCTTAGACTTATAATACTATAGAGTAAAGTAACTTAAAGAATATAGGGTAAAAGGGATAGCACTATTAACTACGCTTAGGTTACCTATAACATAGAAGCCGAATTTATAGGGGGACTAGACCTCGCTAGATCCGACTATATCCCACAGCTTATCTATATTAGCACTAGCCTAAGGCCACGCAGCAACCACCTGCTTTATTTTAAATAGCTGTATATAGAGGATAACCTTATAGTAGCTAAGGCAGCGACACAGTTCCGCCGTAACCTTACTAAACCTCCGCTCTAAATACCTATAGAAATTAATAGCTATATAGAATAGATAATAGCTAAGCTTTAATTTATTACAGATCTAGCAGTCCTAAGGGAACCCTAAGGCAGCCCTAGGCTAAATCTATAGTAGAATTGCTACGCTAAAGAAGCTACCTAAAATATAAAAAGAGCGTTAAGGCAGTAGCGGACATCCTATACTAAGGAGAACTAGCAACTTACTACTAACGCAGCCTAGACATAGTACTAAACCATTAGTAATAAAAGGTATAGTGCCTAGCGCTCTGCTATTAAGGTAGCTACTACCTATAGAGAAAGCCTATAGAAACTTAAACGCTAGGCATAGCTCTATAGCGGACTACTGCTAGAATAGTAGCGAATCCCTAACCTTATTTAAGGCAAGGGTGTAGACGCTATAACCGCTAAGTTACACTAAGAGAAAGCAGCTACACTAGCTAACTGCTTCTTCCCTTCCTCCTAAGCCTAACTTAATAATATACTAAAGAATCTTAATAACTACCTTAATACTGCAACGTTCCCGTTAGAAGACTACTTTAACGCTAATAAAATCTATAGTATTATTAAAAGCCTAGCTAGCTAGAAGGCGCTAAGACTAAATAAACTTCTAGCTAGTTACCTTAAAGTGTATAGCAAGCTATTAGCTAAGACCCTTGCCTACCTACTTAATATATACTACTACATTAGCTACTACCTAGCTCTATTCTAGCGAGTAAAAGTAGTTATTCTTTATAAGCTAGGCAAGACCCTAATAGAGCAGTATAGAGCAAGGGCCTAGCACCCTATCTTACTTCTTAGTATTATTAGTAAAGTAATAGAGGCAGCGGTGGCAAGTTAGCTTACCCTTACAGCCGAATTAAGCAGCACACTACCTAACCTATAAATAGGTAATAGAGCGGATAGGTTAACGGAAGTTACACTAAGTGTTTTAATAGAATTAGTGTGTATAGCGTGGCACTATAGCGGCATTGCGTTGCTACTCTAACTAAATATATTAGCAGCCTTTAATACTATTTACTATAAGAGACTAACTTATACCCTTATAGCTACTAGGATCCCTACGTAAATAGCAGCGTGGACTTACTCCTTTACCGCTAAACACACTGCTAACCTTTATTTTAATAGTGAATCCACTAGCCCCCTACTTATAACTATAGGTATACCATAGGGGTCCCTAATCTCCCCTATTCTCTTCCTACTCTACATTGCCCCTTTATATACTAAGCTCTAGGTAGCATATTCTATGCTTATAATAGGCTTCTCTAATAACATAAATATACTTATATATAGGCGCACAGTAGAGGAGACGCAGGATTGCCTTAAGGCTGCCTAGGCGATTTACTAAGAATAGTCCTAAGAATTAGGTCTTAAGTTCAATCTAGGGAAGAGCAAACTTATACACTTCACTAAGCAGCGCGCAGCAATTACGTTACTAGTCTAACTTAGCACTAACACAGTGCAACCAATCTAATCTACCCACTTCCTTAGGGTATAAGTTTATTATAAGCTTTGCTAGAAAGCATACTAAAGTTAGGTTAAGTTAAAATTAGTACAGCAGTGGCTTGCACTCACATTGCTAGCGGCTTTAACCTAGGGATACTTATTACGTAATACATAACTCCTATACATATAGGTTATTTAGAGTATAATTACATATAGCGCGGGATTGCACCACACCCCTACTAAAGTTAGTAGCAAAGCTAGGGGTATAGCTAAGGCGTTTATTTCTAAATAGACTAAGTGCCTAAGGACAGTAACTAATATATTTAAAGCCACACTATATGCCCTAGTTAAAACTAAAGCAGCCGTAGCCCTAATTAACCTCTACCTTAACTACTATTCACTTTGCTTTTACTAATAAATAAAAGCTAATAGGATAGCTAAGCGTATCCATAGCGCCTGCGCTATAATAGCAGCTTAACTTAGACGCAGACTAACGCACTAAGGGCGCAGCTACCCACCACCCCTAAATAACCACCTAAACTATATACTATTCCTAAACTAACCCTATAACTACCTACTAGAGCCCTCTCTAACTAAAGCGCTTACCCTAGAATAAAAGGATTACTAGCACTAAGAGTAGGCCACTACATAGGCGCGCTAGACTTATATTAACTACATAATAGTAAAGCTTAACCCTAACTTTACCTCCACTACTAAAGTTATCTACCTCCACTTAGGCCTTACTAAGTATAAATCTATAGCGCTTATATAAATATATATAGAATAAATTAAGCTTAATGCCTTCCTTTTCTACTAATGCGTTCCTAAAGTGGATTTGCTAATATATAGCTGCTAGGCTAATAATAAGAACCACTACTATATCCTACTATCTTATAAGAATTTTAATTACCTCCACCCTATTAACACTAGCACGCACCTAGTGCGTAACTAACATAAAGTTAGGGAGGCATTAGAATATAATAGGCTAGTAACTATACTTATAAAGTAGCTTATATTAATAAGGCATATCCCTTAATTCTAACTTACTAAAAGTCTTTAAAATTAATAGGCTAAAGATACTAAAGAGCTAATAAGAAGAGGCACCTAGCGCGGCATAGGCACGGAAACGCTAGGGAACTGTGCAGATATTATAGCTAGAATGTATTATTATAACGCATAACTTATATTTACTAACACACAAAAAACGGCAACCTAAGAGACAACAAAAAACAGGCGCAATGCTCCCACGCCAGCCCTAGGCCTACGCCCTATTACCCCCCCCTCCCCCCCCCCCTCCTCCTCTAGGTTATCCTCTACCTCTACTACTATACAGCCTTACGCAGCTACTACGCTAAGCCTATAGACCTCCTATAGAATCTCTCTTAAGATATTATTTTACTCCTTTAGCGTATTAATAATGCAGTAGGCCTATAGTAGTATCTTACCCTTAACTAAGGTTAAAGCTAAAACTACTATAGCACTACTAATAACCCACGCTGCTATATTAGTAGATAGGCCTGCCTACTTTATAAGCTATACTGCCTCTTTCTAAGTAGCGTTATACTCCTTAGCCTGCCTATAAGTTAGCACTGCATTAATACTATAGCTAAACTATAGCTACACTGCTTTGCACTTATATTAATAAGCTCCTTAAAGGCATAGAGGTTTTATATATTTATTACTTATTTAATAGCCTTCTAGTATAATATAATATTTAGATTTAGCTATAGAATTAATTAGCTACTGCTAGGCTACTAATGTGGATAGGGAATACAATACTTATGCCTAAATAAGTCTTTTTTGCTTTTATGCACTTAAAGTATATACTGCTAGTACTTATTTAAATTAGTAATAGCAATAGCTTAGGTTAGAAGGGGGTACTAACCTTTAGTGCTATAGCACTATTTTTTAATGTTTTTAGCTTACGTTAGGTAAGCTTTATAGGGCTAGGCCCGTAATTAGCCTAGCTATAGGCGGGTTAGCGGTAGCAGTGCGTTGAGAAGGGAATGGTACTTACCCTAAGGGTAATAATTAACTTATTTGTAAGGGCGGGTAGTATTTTTAATAATACTATAGTTAGTTAGGGGCGGCAATAGGGCGGTACTGCTATAAAAATAGGAATAGGGGTATACTTATAATAGAAATAATAAATAAAGAAGGAAGGAAGAAGAGAAGAGGTTAGAGATAAGGGAAAGAGGGTATATATATCTCTCTCTTTCTATTATATAACTAACGGTTAGCTAACAGCTAGTTTAGTAATAGCTAGCCGCTAGCTAGTATAACTAATGCTGTGGAGATATAGAAGCTAGAGGAAGGTTTTAAGTAAGGGGGCGGTAGCCTAGGGGAATTAGATAGGGACTGGTATAGAAGATAGACTAAGCGCTTAAGGCAACTTACTATAACACATAGACTACCCCTAAGGGTATTTTACAGCACTACTGCGCCTCTACTAACCTAGTTTACTTCCTGTTCTACATTACACACTCTCCTGCAATGCTAGTTGAGTTTGGCCGGCAGCGCACCTCTTTCTATAGTTGGAACCGGTACGGAGCCACTACGGCTCCACTGCGGAACTTAAACAAAGGCTATATATAGGTTTTCCCCCCTATACTAGGGTTTTTCCTATATAGTCTCAGTAGCAGTGGTACTAGAATTGGGCCAACAGCCCAACTAGTGTATTAAATAAATAAATAAATCATAATTAAATATAGTAATTAGCTCATTTTTAATAAAAGAATAAAGTATTAGTATTTTTACAAAAAAATAAATTTCAAACTTGATTAGTTTATTTAATGAAAAAAATGGTTTTTTCTTAAGTTATTAAATTTATTATAAGTATAAAAATAATATTAATTCTTTAGAAGTTAAAAAATATAATATTACTTATTTTATTTAATTATAATATATATTAAATTTATAATAATAATTATTAATATAGCTACTTTTTAAACATTTAAAGTATAAATGTTTAAGCTATTTTATATTACTTTTAAAGCATAATTTTATAAATCATTTAAAATTATATAAGTTATAATAAAAAATAATTAATTATTTAAATTAATATTGAAATAAACAAAATAAGTAATTTGTAAGTATTAAAAAGTATTAAAATAGCTATATTATATAACTTTTATAATCATAATTAAAGTATATAATTAAGTGAAAATAATATATTAAAAGCTTAACCTTTAAACTAAACTTTTATTTATAATAATATAGCTATTATAATTATTATTTATTTAAATATTAATAAACTTAAAACTATTATATAAAAAAAACTACTTTTTTATATAATATTTTATTGTTTTATGAATATTTCAGCTATTATTATTATAAATATAATATAAGCTAATATTATTAATTTTATTTTATTATTAAAATTTATACAATAAAGTTATTTTGTTTTAAATTAAAGTTATTATTAATATTTAATATTTTTTTATTAAAGGTATTTGAAGCTTTAATATTTAAACTCTTTATTAAATAATAAATAAAAAGCTAAATATAATTTTAAATAAAATAATTATTATTATTATAATATAACTATTAATAAATAGCTTTATAATATTTAATAATACTTTTTAATTTTTAAGTTATTTAAATTATATCTTTAATATTTTTAAGCTTAATATTTAATTTATCTTTATTCAAGAATTTATAAGCTTATTTAAAGCTTAAAAAATTAATAAAATTAATACTTATTATAGCTATATATTTACTATAATTATATTTGAAGTAAAGATAATTATAAGCTTTAATATATTCTTTAATTTAATATAAGTTAATATTTATCATAATATGATAATATTATATAATTATTATATAATAATTAAAATAAAGAATACTAAAGCTTTTATAATAATTCATTATTTATTCATTAAATTTTATTTAAAGTTATATAAGTCATATTATGACTTTTATAAAACCCTAGCTATTAGCTATAATTAAGTTTAAAGAATATATTTTTCTTTTAGTTTTATATAAAGTATATTAAAAAGCCTTTAATAATAATATTAAATATTTATAGTTTAGTATTACTGTTAGTTTAAAAGTAATATTAATTTATAGTATATTATTAATATAAGGCTTTGTTATATTTTAAAATATAATAATAGTATTATTACTTTAAAGGTATTATACTACTATAGTAATATTAATACCTATAGCTTAGTTAATAACTATAATAGTTTCTTTAAGTAAGTAATTTTATATAGCTTTAGTAATTATATTATTTTTAATAATAGTTTTATAATAAACTTAAGTTAAAATTACTATTATAATAGCTTAAATTTATTAAGTAAATAGTTAAGTAGCTCCCTTAGTAGTAATATTAGCTTAGCTAAAGGCTATAGTATTTTTAATATTAGTAGCTTTCTTTATTACTTATTTAAATACTTTTTCTAAGTTTTAAACTATAACAAACTTAATAAATAATTATAAAAATAATTTTATTAATATATTAATAAAGGTATAAGGCATAAAGAGAATATATTAACTATATATTAAGGCTATATTAGTAATATAAAGAATAATATTCTATATGCCTTTTAATATAATAGCAAATATAAACTTAGTTATTTTATTATATTTAACTATTAAGTAGTTAAATATTTTCTTATATATAAGTAGTAATATAAAAGTAACTTATAGTATTATCAATATAAAGCTACCCTAACCTATATAAAGGTAGTAATAACTTTATATAAAGCTATAACTTTTATTATTAATATTGACTAATATTACCTTATTTATTATACTTATACTCTAATATTAATATACTATTAAAAATAAGGTAAAATAAGGTAAAATAAATATAGTAAGTCTTTTTCTATACTTTTTAAGAGGTTTAGAGTTAATTCTGCGTCACTACTATGGTGCGGGCGAATTTGTGAAAAGTGTTTTTGTTTTTCTTTTTTTTTTAAAAAAAATATATATAAAGCTAAAGTTAAAAAGGGTTAATAAAGGTATAATAAAGCCTTACGTTACCTATATAGGTAATTTATATTCTATAATAAGTTACCTTAAAAGCTTAAGTTAGCTTTTATATTAGTTTTGTATTATTATTTATAGGTTATTACCTTCTTTTTCAAAACCTTTTTCTAGGTTTTATATGTTTATAGTAATAACTATGCTAACTAATAGCTAGCTATTAATAAACTAGCTGCTAGCTAACTATTAGTTATATAAGAAAAATAATAATTATAATAACTATTTATTTATTTTATTTTTAACTTTTTCTTTTCTTTCTTTTTTCTTTATTTATTACTTTTATTATTAATATACCTCTAACCCTACTATTATAGTAGTGCTACTACATTGCTGCTGTAGACTAACTATAGGGTTATTAAAAAGACCTCCTACTGTTATAAATAAATCAATTCTCTCCCTAGAGATAAGTACTAATCTCTACCCAATGCGCTGCCGCCGCTGACCCGTTTATTAATATTGGTTGAATTAGGGTTTGAAGCTTAAATAGCTATATAAAGTTTATAAATGGCTTTATGTTAGTATATAATTATGATATACACTTTATAAGTTTATTAAATAATATATTCTTATTTTAATCCAAGGTTATTAGCTTTAATAATTTAAAGGGTTTTATTATAGCTTTTTTATTTGAACGAACTATATTATTATTGTTATTACTTAATATATAACTTTTAAAAATGATTCAATCTTTTAAAGTAAGCTATTATTTTACTTTAACTATCAAACCTATATTTTAAAGTTTAACCTTTTTATTATTCAAATATATAAAGTTATTAAGGTTAAGTATATTATTTATCAATATACTGATAACCCTAAAGTAGTTTTGATTAAGAAAAGCAATAAATAAGTATAAACTATAGCTCAATATAGTTATTTTAAGCTTTTGTTTATAATACTTTGGTTATAGTCTAGGTTTTTGACCTAACCTTAGGCTGTGTGCGGACCGCGCTAGCTGGCACCCATCCTAGCGACGACCGACCAATATAGATGTCAATTGATTAGATCTTGCTAACCTAATTAATGCGTATCCTTTTGCCTAGCTTGCGGCTAGCATAGCTGGTAAGGGGATCCGGCACGCCACCGGTATGACTGCACTGACATCCGCGATGACCCAATCGGTTAGTCCATAACAACTTTAAGTATATTATTTATTAATAGATACTAATCTTTATAATTAAATATAAAGGTTTAAAACCTGTATTATTATACCTTTTAGGTATACGTATTTAATTTACTAGGATAGCTTTATAATAATCAGTATATTATAGTTAGCTTATACCTAAATATAGGCTAAACTAATATTTTAAAGCTAAAAAAAGATTTTTTTTAATACTAATAAAGGTATTAATATTATAATTAACCTTTAGCTAGCTTTTTAAATTATTATTAATCATATAAGAATAAGCTTTTTTTTATAATTACTATACTTTTGAATAATAATCTATAATTTCTTATAAAGTTAGTTAGTTACTTTACTTTTAAGTTCTTTAATTATATAAAAAAAATATTAGATTTTATACTCTTTAAAGTTAGAACTTATAAACTTAAAGAGTTTTTGTATAAAATGTATATTAATATTAACTTAATTTTCAATTTTTAAAAGGATTACCTTTAGTTATTATTTTACTTTATTTCTTAAGATTTACTATAAGTTAAATATTATGTTTTTCTTTAGTTATACTAAAAGTGTAATAGATTTAAGCTAGTGGCTTAGATTCTAAATAGGGCAGGAGAGGAGCATACAAGGTAACCTATTACACCTATAGGGTAAACCCTATAAATAATAGTGGATATAAAATAGATATATAGTAGAGGGAGATAGTTGTCTTTCCTTCCTCCCTATAAATAATAATAACTTCATCAACACTAGATTACAGTAGCTATCTAGGCTAGTTAATAATAAATAGCTATATTATAGGTTATATACTTTAGAACTATTAGGTTTTTTCTTACCTTTTTGTACTTCTTTTTTATCATTTTATGTTCTTTATTTTTACTTTTTAATATTATTTAATAACCTTAGTAGTTGAGGCTATAATTAGTATAAGTATCGTAAATAATTATATAATTTGAACTCTTTTATTTTCTTAATGTTATTACCTTTTTCTATATTTTGATTTCTATATGCCTGTTCTTTATTATTGCCTTTTTGTTATGTTTAAATTATATAAGTAATATTAATCGTTGAGAAAAGTATTTATATTATAAATATTAGTAAATCTTTATTTATTTCTTTATTTTCATACGCTAGCCAGCTTTAGCAATTTATGCTTAGCCGTTTCTAGAACCTCTACTCCTTATATTTTATGTAGTTATAGGAAAACCTTTATTAGGGTACTAATTAGCTAATTATATAATTACTTATATAATATTACTAATTAGTAGTTACCTAATAGGATAAAAAACCTAACTAAATATATAATTCTTTTTTCTACTTATTCGAATCCTAGATTTCTAAGTCTAATTTCCATCTATAAAAAGCTAGTTAAATAATTATACCCTAGTAACCCTATAGTCTTTTTCCTTTATTATTTCTACTTAATAACCCTAGTTACCCTATACCCATTAATTCTAGTAATTATAGCTATAACTAGCTTAGCACTTAAAGACCTAAGGGGTATTTTTTACCTATTTATATAATATAGGAGTGGCTAATCTACGCTACTTAGTAAGCTAGAATAAGTAGGGGGACTAGACCTACTTTAGTCTTTACTTACTAAGCTACTAATTAGCTAAAAAAGCCTTTTTACTTTTTTAGCTAATTAAAGTCTAGTTTTTTTCTTAATATATAGCCCTTACTATACTAAGAAAAAACTATACCTTATATAGAAATTAAACCTATAACCTCCCTATAATTCTTACTTATATAAGAAAAGTAACAAGGTTTTCCATAACGCTTAACCACTGCGCCACAGGGTTTAATAAATCTTTTATCCTTATCTTTAATTATAAATTCTTTTCTTTTTCGTTATTATTTATTTTCTTCTTTATAATTTATAATTATTATTAATAATGGAAATATAGCTTATATAAATATGTTTTCAAGAATATTTACTACTTTTTAATAATAAAGCAGCTACTTAGCATTATATTTTACCTTTAAATTAATGCATAAATACAATTTATAAACCAAATTCTAAAGTACTATTTAAAAGCTTTAACATATATTAAATAAACTAATTAAAATAACTACTTAGCTTTGAAATGATATATATATAATATAAGGTATTATATAGCTTATTGCTAAATATTTAATAACGTTATTATATAAATATAAACTAAAAATATTAAACTAAGAAATAAACCTATTAAATAGTTTTTGTTGATATATTAAGATTTAAATAAAAAAGCGATAAGCTCAATATATTAAAATACGGTAATTATTTAGTAATACTTAAGCTTAATACTTAAAATAATAAAGTATGAAATATAAACTAATAAAGCTTAATATAAGAAATTGTATTTTTTAATTTATAAAGCATATTAATCAAAAATAATTAAATAAAAGGCTTACTATTATTACTACTATTCCGTATACTAGGGGGCCTTAAAGGCTGCTATCTAGAACCTTTACTTGCTAATCTATATATAAAAAACTCTATTATGGGGAGGAAACCTATCTACTATATATTAAGGGTGCTTACTTAGACTTAATATACGCCTATGCAGGTATCTATTATAAATACTAATTATATTACTTCTTAGACTTAGTAGTAATTATGATTAAAAAGAGTATAATATAGCTTACGTAATTTAAAAGCTGATACGTCAGGCTAAGCTATAGTAATAAAACTAAAAGCTCGAATGTATCACATACTATTATATTTACTTCAGGCTTATAATATTATTTTTTTATAATATATAGCTAGTTTCAATTACTGTTATATTAAAAAGAGAAAAAGTATATTATAGCTATAAAAGACATAGCTATATAAATCGTATAATAAGTAATCAAGATTAAAGTTATTAATAAGTATAATATAATGCTATAGTAAAGACTTAAGTAAATCCTAAAAAGAGGTATATTAATTTTATTTATACATACAAAAGTAACGTAAGTGAATATTTATACTAGGTTTTTAATTAATATTGGCCTATATTGTTTATAATATAAGGCAATATTACTAATTTATATATAGCTATATAATCTCTGTATACTATAAGTTAAAAATAACTATAACGTAAAATAAAAGAAAGCTAGTTATTACTATATAATCTACATATCATTATTATTTTAGTTTTAAGTTAAAAGCCTGTTATTAATTATATTAAGTATAATTTCTTTTATGTATTTTAGTATGTAGCTTTTCATATTTCAAGTTCATAGGAATAATTAATTTAATAGTTTTATTTACAACCTTATAAAGTTTTAATTAAGAGTAGGAATAATAATTTAAAGCTTTTAATAACTAAATTTAGGGGATTATTAAGTTTAGTTATAACTTTAAAAAATATATTTAACTTTTTAAAAAGAGCTTAATATACTTTTAAAAAATACTTTATAAAAAAGTATATTATTAATACTTTCTACCTTAGTTTACTTATTAGATTTATAGTTAGTTAAAATAATAAAGATATTATAATTATTAAAGTAAGTAGTTTTTACTTTAGGTTATTATCTATTTACTACAAATTAAAGGTAAAACTAAGCTAAGTATTTACTTAAGTAATTAAAAATTTCTTTGAAAAGCATTAAATATACTTATTTTTCGTTAGTATATTGATTGATTATATAAAACCTATAGTATAGAACTATTTTAAAATAAGCTATAGTATATTTAAACTTATAGTAATTATAATACTATTTAGGGTATAGTATATTATTATAAAGGTTAGCTTAAGATATTTTATTTTGTAAATCATTTTCATATAATATAAATAATTAATTACTTTTATATTTCTAACTTTAATAACTAAAGAGGTATGGTTAAAGGTTTTAAATAGTTTTTAAGATTACTTTAATAATACTTCTTCATTAAATACTATAAAGGCTTAAAGTATATTTTCTTTCGCTAAATTCTTTATATAAGAATCTTGAAAGGTCTAAACAATAATATTGAATATATATTTATTAAAGGTGTTTCTAAGCTAAACATAGTTTATATTTAAATTAGGTTATTAATATTAAATTTTATATTATTTTAAAATATACCTATTATCTTACTACTATAAAGGTAATTTATAGCTATTATAAACTTTATATTAATCCTATAGCTAATAACCTAAATTATTACTTTAAGAAAGTAATTATAAATTACTTTTTTAATAAATAATTCTTTAATTAAAACCTAATCATAAACATAAAATAATATTATAAATACTATTAATAGATATAATTAAAAGTAGTTTTAAAGGTTTAAACTAATGAAATATACTTCTATACTAGCTTAAGTTAGTTTTAAAGTAAGCTTAGTTTAAAAGGCTCTTATAACTACATCTTTAACTATTTCTTTAAGATTTCTTGTAATAATGATAATAATAGCTACATTTACAAGAATAAAGGTAGTAGTAATGATAATAGTAATTATATAATAGTAAGTATATATTATTTTTAAATGAATAATATAAAACATAATATTCTACATTTCTTATTAATATTACTGAAATAAGCTTAGTAGTTTAATTATATGACATAAATAAGTATCTTAAAATCTAATTTCTTTTTATTATAAGCTTAAACTTAATTTAAAGGCTAAATATAAATCTACCCTACTTTCTGATTAAGTATCAGTGACTTAAAGTAAGTAGTCTATTCTTATTATTAATATTTATAGATCTTATACTATTTACTATTCCCTTACTTTAAACTTAATATATTATTAAAGAGAGAGATAAATAATTATTATAAATCTTTTTATTAACTTTTAAAAAGGTTAAGCGTTAGTTCTATAGCGCTGCTATAGTGTAGGTGAATTCATAAAACGTTTTATTATATTCTATATATAAGTATACTAGAGTCTCAAATTTTTTATTATAAGCGTAGAGTTCCCTTAAGGGCTAAATATAAATCTACCTTAACTAGTAAGTAAATCATAATAACTTTAAATAGGTTCTTTATTGCTACTATAAATATTTATAGAAATTATACTATCTACTATACCCTTAACCTAAGCCTAAAACACTATTAAAGTAAGTAGTAAATAGTTATTATAAATCTTTTTACTAACTTTTTAGGAGGTTTAGATTCGGTTCTGCAGCGCTGCTATAATGTAGGCAAATTTGTGATTCCCTATATGAGAAGCTTATTATAAAGTATTTAAATCTATTTCAAAGTAAAGAGAATACTAATAATTATAGATTAGCTTATTAATTCATATTGTTTTTATTTTTAAACCTATATAATAGACTTTAGTTAAAAACGTTTTATAAATTTGCCTATACTATAGTAGTTATATAAAACTAACTTTAAACCTCTTAAAAAGAAAGAAAATAAATTACTATATTGCTTTATACTTATTCTTAATAGTATTTTAATATTAAAGTATAAATATAGGAAATAAGGTAATATTAATAAATATTAATAATAAAACCTATAGATTTATATAAAGTTATTTTTACTTTTATATAGATTAAATTAGCTTTGTTTAATACTACTTTAAGCTAATATTATAATACTATTAATATATATATAAATACTAAACTATTTTACAATTAAATAAAATAAAATAAATAATCTTATATTCATTATGATATGAGAATATATATAAAATATTATTCTTTATATAAATAATAAAGCTTTAATATATACTTAATATAGCTTTTTAATATTTTAAACCTTCATTATAATATTAATAATATTAATCTTATTATTATGTTATAAATTAATTATAGTTTAAAACTTTAAAAAAGCGATTAAAGATATATTTAAAAAAGGTTATTAATATTAAGAATATTTTAGCTTTATACTGAGTTAATAATATTATTAAAAAGGTATTTAACATTTTATTTATTAAGTTTATATTATAACAGTAATAATATTACTATATATTTCTTATAAAACTATTCTTAAAGATATTATTATAAATAAAGTTATATAAAATTATATACTTAGAAGTATTATTATAATTATCAATTAAGCTATTAATATTAACATTATAATAATACTATATTACCTTTAAAGTAATTATTTTTTTTTAAAAAAAAGATTAAAGTTTTATATTACTAATATAGTATAAACTAATATTATATTAAAATTAAACGTAATATGTAATTAACATATTTAATAAAAGTATTAAAGGCTTTTTTATATATTATATATGAAGTTAAAAGAAATATATTTATTTTAACTTTAATTATAGTTAATGTTAGAAATAATAGGGTTATTTACAGAGGATTCCTCACTATTAGTGCTATAATTATAGCGCTGATAGAAGCACCTTATAGGGGGCTTTATAAGCTAGTGCAAGCCGGCAGGCGTGCGTACGCGTAGGCAGCATGACTATAGAATTCTAACTAAATATTATATATATATAGGCCTATAGCTATAAGGTCCCTATAAATCCTTACTTTTAAACCTTTTTTGCTTATTTTAATAGCTATATAGTTAAGCTAATAGCTATAAAGTAGGTTTAGCTTTTAGGTTAAATTTATAAAGTAAATAATAAAAATATAAAGAAATAAATTAAAAAATATAACTAAGCTAGCTAATAGCTACTTAATGAAAAAAGGTAGCTACTTCATAATATATATTTTTATAATTTTCTTAATAAAAAGAAATTTATAAAAAGTCTTAAAACCAGATTTTTTATTACTAAATTCTAGGCTTTTTTTTTAATATAAATATTTAAATATTAGTTTTTTAGTATTATATATTAATTTTTATTAAGTTAATTAATTATAAATATATTAATAGCTTATTTATATAGCTATAAGTTTATTATTTTATTTATTTATATAAATAAACTTTATAAAAATAAAAAGTAGCTTATAAAGCTTAGTTAATAATTAGGATTTATTAATCAAGTTAGTAGGTATATAAGTAAAGAAAGTAAAAAGCTTCTTTATAGCTACTAATTATATAGACTATTAGTTACTCTTACTAGCTATATATATTTATAAAGCTAAATACTAAATATATATTATTAAATATTATTATTATAAATGTTTTAGTAAATTAAATAGTACTAAAGTAATATGAAAGCTTTTTTTTATAAAATATAGTAAACTATAGCTTACTATAGTGCTATACTTTATATAGTAGTTAATCTATATATATATACTTACTAAGACTACTACTTTAGTAAGCTATACTTTATAATACTTATCTCTTTTATTTTTAATAAGTTATAAGCTTAAAAGAGAACTTTTAATATTTATAAAATTTATTAAATATTTCTATAATAAATAAAAATATTACTATATTTATAAAAAGTATAGAAGCTATTATTTCTTTTATAAAAAAATTAATTTATTAAGAAAAATGTTTTCCTTTTTATAAAATAAAAAAGAATATAATATAAAAGATTTCTTACTTTTATAAAAATCTAGAATTAGTAAAAAAAAAGATATTTTACCTTATAAGAATTTATTATAAATAAAAAAAGAATTTATAAAAGAATTTACTTTTATAAAAAGAAAAATATAAAAAAGTTTTTATTTTTATAAAGAAGAGAAATATAGAGTAAATTTACTTTAATTTAAAAGACTACATTTTATAAAAGTATAAAAAAGAATTTCCTACTTTTATAATAAATATATAAAAAGAATAATAAAAAAATAAATTAAAAAGATTTAAATTAACTTAGCTAAGGGGTCCTTATCCTAAAGTAGTTATAGGTAAAGTATATAAACTAATAGTTTTTATAGTAAAATAATGATATTTCTAATATTTTAGAAAAATTAAAAATTTTAGTAACTACTATTTTCTTTACTCTAGCTATAGCTTTAAAACCTATAGCTAAGCTAATATAAAAAAAACTTAAAAAAGCCTTAAAAATTCTAATATTTTAAATTCCTTTAATAATTTTATTATTAAGGAATTTAATAAAAGGGCTTATAGCTTTTTAAATAAAGTAAGGCTAAAGAAGCTAAAACATTTTTAATTAGTAAAAGCAGGCCCTAAATAGTTAATTTAAGGCACTAAAAATGCCTAATTTCTGTGATGGATTTAAGCTAAAGGCTTGGACCCTTAGCGGAGCAGGAGAACGGCATATAAGGCAACCTACTGCACCTATAGGGTAAACTCTATAAGTATATATTATATATATAATAGATATATAATAAAGGGAAATAATAGTTTTCCTTTTTTTTGTAAATAATAATAACTTTATTAATACTAAATTATAATTGTAATGGATTTAAGCTAGAGGCTTAGATCCTTAGCGGAGCAGAAGAGGAGCATATAAGGCAACCTACTATGCCTATAGGGCAAACCCTATTAGTATATATTATATATAAAAGGGATATATAATAGAGGGAGATAATAGTTTTTCCTTTCTTTTTATAAATAATAATAACTTTATAAATACTAAATTATAGTTATTATTTAGGCTAGTTTATAATAATTATTATTTATTATAACATTACTTATAATATTTATTTCTAAATAAATAATATAATAAATCCTTAGTATTATAATTAAATAGCTTAATTAAGTAATATATAAGACTTATATTACTTTTATAAAACTATTATTTTAATAATAGCTTAGCTTAAGGAATTATATTATTATATAGCTATAATAAACTAATTATTTTATATAAATACTTTAATATATATTAATTAGGTATAACTTAAGTATAAATTATTTTTAATAAAAAATATTTATAATAAAAATAAAGCTTTATTTTAAGCTTAGTAATACTTTATAGTATATAAGCTAAAAGCTAACTTAAACTTTCTTAGTATTAATTATAATAAATAGTTTTTATTTATTAAAACTTATTACTTAAGATTAAAGTATAAATAACCTTATTTTTTAAGCTAAATAGTAATTATTAATATATATTAAATTATTTCTTTAAATACCTTACTATTATATTTATAAATCTTTATTAAAAAGAAATATATAATTATAAAGTTAAACTAATTTAAATAATATTTAAATAAATAATTTATAAATTTATTTATTTATTTTAAATAAAAGTTATATTTTATGAAAGAAAGTATATAAATAAATATAGTTAAACTTATATAGCTTTAAGTAAAACTTAATATAGAAATAAAGAATTACTATATAAGGTATAATATTCTTTATTTTAATAATCATATAGTAATTATATAATATTATAATATTACTTTAAATGTTAATTTATACTAAGTTAAAAAACATATTAAAGCTTATTATTATACTTATATTAAATATAACTAAAATAAAGATATAGTTATAATAAGTATTATTTTTATTAGCTTTTTAAATTTTAAATAAAGTTATAAATTCTTTAATAAAAATAAGCTAAATAGAAAGCTTATAAATACTAAAAGTATAATTTAAATAACTTAA
>AFRA01000640.1:0-20692 GCA_000223055.1 Claviceps fusiformis PRL 1980
TTTTTATTAAATAATTTAATATATATTTTTAATAATACTTTTAATATTATTATAATAATTTATAAACTCTTATTAAATAAAATTATAAAAGTAATTTTTATTTTAATTAAATTCTTTTATATTTTAATTATAATAGTAAATATAAAGTTATTTAAATTATATAAACTATTTAAATTAAGATTATTTAATTATAAGCTAATAAAAATTAATATATAATTAGTAAAATATTTTTTATTTAAATTTATTAAAAATTATAAAAGCTTAATTATATATAAATAAGATATTAAATAATAATTAAATATAGTAAATAAATTTATAGATATTATATACTTTATTACTTTTTTTTAAGTTATAATTTTATAAATCTTTTTCTAAATTTTTAATATAAAGTTTAGTAACTTAAATATAATAACTATATAACTAGAATAATATAGGGTAAGGGTAAGATTTAAATAGGCTTTTCCTTTAGTATACTAATACTTATAAAATTAAATAGGTATAAATTCTATTATAATAAAAGTTATAGTCTTTAAAGGGTAAGATTATTTAATTCTATATTAAATACACTTTTAAGGGTAAAATATATTCTCTTTTAATAAAGCTTTTATTAGAATTATATATATAATACTATTTAATAATATTTATAGTATTTTAGAAATTAGTATAGTATAAAATACTTTATTAATAAATAATACTTTTTATTATTAAAGTAAAGAGTAGTTACTAAATATATATTTTAAAAGTATTAATAGCTATTTATTAAAATATACTTAGTATATTTTTAGTAAATAAATAATATAAAAATAGAAATACCTTTATTTTACTTAATTCTAATAAATATACTTTAGGGCTAGTTTAGGAAATATTTTATATTATAATATATTATCAAGGTCTTTAAAATTACCTAAATTAATACCTAAATTATTATATTGTTATGGACTAGCCTAGAGGCCACTGCGATCTAGCGTTAATAGAAGATATTATTACTCTTAAGGAGAAAGGAAAGGGAGAGAGGAATCTCCTATAGTCTCCTGCTCTATCTATCTATAGGTGCCCTAAGCGGCCCCGCTTAGGGCTAGTAGGGCACGCGCCTAGTAACCATTGTTCCTCTGCAGTGTAGCCTCTTCTGCTCCTTTAAGGGTCCGAGCTCCTAGCTCGAATCTATCACAATATATATTTAATAAATCTAGGAAAATATTATTATTTATAGTTTCTTTTATTATATTTTTTAATATATTTAATTTCATAAAGAATAATATAAATAAAGAAAGTATAAAGAATTATATTTAATAAAAATAGATTTCCTTTATAATATAATTAAAATCTAATCCTAATTTAATTCTAAATTAAATCTAAATTAATCTCTATAGAAAATTTTCTATAGGAAATTAGTAGGAATTGCATATAATACCATACACTACAGTTACTAATCTCAGCCAATCAAATTATAGTGTGGGCTCCACCACAACCTCAGCTGAGGTCAGTGCCCCACCTCACCTCAGGTCAGCTCACTCGAAAAACCTCAGTTAATCTACAGACTCTATCTCTAGCTGCTTCCATTTACGTCCTCTGCCACTTATACCTTTAAAGTACAAATACACACATAACATCCTCTCATGTATTTCTCTCTCTAGTACCTACGTCGATTCCCTCCCCTGCCGTTAAAAACAAAACCCCCCTGCCAAAGACTTTATTTCATCCCTAAAAACTGTTCAAAATCCTGATATATTATCTTCTCTTCCGAAAAACAACAACGTCGCCATGAAGTTTTCCACAATCTCCGCCATCCTCGTGGCCGCTCTGCCCGCCTTCGCTGAAGACATTCCACGTACCGTCGACTGGCAGGTAACCTGCGCGCGAATCCACGCCCCGACCCCCGATGATGTCACGCTCGCTCTCAATCGTCTTGCAGAATACTGCACGACTTACCTTCAATGCCTTGGGTCATCGCTTCACACTGTGGAAATCCCACCTCCAAATGTGGCGATTCGGGGTCACTGCACTGAATGCCCAGACTGGACGACACCAAAGGCTCCTGACGGTTGTGACCTAGCTCGCGCACCCATTTCAGCATGAATACAGTCTTGGTCTCTGAATGATTAAACAGAGCTGCTCTGCAGGCGCGATTTGACCAATCAATATTTACCGCGGCAGTCACAGACAGAGAAGCAGGGATTATGATGCTTTCAGCAATGGATTCTGCATAGAAAGAGATACAATAGCTAGAGGTAATACAAGGTCCTTGCTATATGAGGTCTCCCGACTAACGGCTCTGTGCGATATGACGTGTGTTCGGTTTCTAAGGGTGAAAAGACTCGTAGTTTTGTGTAACACAACAACAGAACAGCTCATGGGTTTGAAACATTGATTACATCGCGGGCATGACGCCATGCATCAACCCCTTGGATACTAACAAGGCCGCACCTCTGGAACCCTTTTGTAATCCTTTACGGGCTGATAACGCCTCTTTAAGTTAATGTATAAGGGGGCACGTACATGGCTGTATGATAGGTGAAGCCATCTCGGTATAAGAGAAATTGATCCATGCTTGTTGTAAAACTGTCGTCGTAGGCAAGGTCAAGGGGTGCTTCATCGGTCCAAAAATAAATTGCGGCATTTTTTACATATTACATAATACGTTCACATATATGTATGTATGTATGTATTTACTTACGTATTGCTAGAATATCCCTTGCTTTTTGTCTCTTCTTTTACTTTCATCGTTGAGTTCAATACCTCTCCTCTACCAATCCCAACCACCTTCATCTCTGCTAGCAATGCTATAATCGGCGGATGCATTGACTGCCCGACGGGTCTGGCTCAGCACCAGGAGAATAATACCTGCAAGCTACTTCTCATATAATTGAGGATGTGTGCTTGTGGAACGCACTCGCTGACGTGTTTAGTTGGTTGAGGGGTGGAGCGGGGGCGCTCTTCCTTTTCCGACAAGAGGCACCTACAAGGAAGGAGAAAGGTGGAGTGTCCTTCTTCACAGACGCGTTTGGGAACATACCTTAAAGAACAAAGAGATAAGAGGAAAGTCGGCGGGCTTAATCCTTGTTATGTTCGTCTAAATTGGGGGCCACAGAAAGAAGAAGGTAAAAAAATTGATTCGAAAGAACACCCCGGAAGGGAAGGGTTTTTTTTCTTCAAACTATAAATGTGCGATGAATGTCGCGGAGTTGACCTCTCCATCTTGCTTTGGCCTTATCTCAATCCTTTCGGGTCAGACTACCATATTACGCTGTCTGCTTAAGCTGGCTCTACAACGTGCATCCTTCCTTGGTAAGCCATAGTTACCATTTTCTTTTCTTTAACTTTTTGCCTATTTTTTTTCTTTGTGAACCTACTAATTAAATCCTATCATAGAATCATGAAGTTCTTCATCCTTTCAGCCATTCTCGGGGCCGCCGTGTCTGCCGCCGATCAGTACGCCGATTACAACTTGGTCTGCGATCGAAACATATACAATGGCCCCCTGAACGGGGAAGCCCCCTATTTTCAAAACTTCTATCAGGGCCTGTGTACGAGGCTCTACCAATGTGGATATTTTGAAGTTGAAGAGCCCGGAAAGGATTCTACGGTTATGACCGGTATTTGCAAAATGTGCAGACCCGATCTGCCAACCACCCCTGATGGTGAACAATGCAAATTGACCCATCGTTAGACGGCTTTCTGAGGAAGAAAAAGCACGTGTCCTAAGGGGGCGGGAGTGGGGAGGAAGGCCTTTGTTCATTTACATACATTCGACGGCGAAAAAAAATTTATGGACACATTATTCGAAAGCCTCTGCGTTGGTGTCCTTAAGTGCGAAACATCTATAGTTAATCCGTATGATGTGACGTACCAGAATGTTAGAAGCGGATGTGGTGGCTGCCGACCTAATCTGACGACAAACAACTCTGGAGGCTTCATTTGGCCCGTTTGCAACATTAATAATTGGCCACTCCTGAATGATTTTACACGGTACAAGAGTGGGAAATAGTTACAATAGTGGAAAGTACACAACATAGATAGGAAGGATTCTTTTGTACGATGAGAGTAACAAACTTTTCCGCTGACTGGAGCTATCGCAACTCAAATTATCCAGTTGATATGGTGACAATTCTGGAGGCTACACTTTGGCACATTAGACATACAAAAGGACAACCCCCCCCCCCCCCAACTCTCAAACAGTTGTATCCCATGGGGACAACTCGTGTCATTGAGTCACCCATAGAGAGAGAAAGAGCCCACCGCGTCGTGGGCCATGGTTGTTTTTCTTAATTCTGCATACTTCTTCTAGAAAGAATCATAGTTATTGCCAGACTAGCTTCCATCTATCATTGTTTTCTTTTTCCTCTTTTTATTGCTTTCCATTCTATGACTCAAATACAGTAGCAATTAGTACGTACTACTCACACCAAATTAAGACTTTCTACTAATAATACTTCTAACAGAGCATGCTGATATAGGGAACTACCCCTGTAATTAGGGCAAAAAATTACTTACTCTGCCTCGAAGACGAACGATTACAAAGCACTCATCTATTTATATAATGCACGTTAAAGCGTGTTGGATCTCCCCCAGTCTCTCCGTTTCTTTGCCAACCAAGTTCTCTTTATTGCCAATTAGCCCAGTATTCTTGTTTGATACATATGGGGGCCACTATAAATCTAATCTCTTCCGATCTACTTCCCCTTCTGATTTTCTCCATATTCATAATCATATGAAATATTCCCTTGCTGTACATTTCTCTCTCTCGCGCACCTCTCTTCTTTTCCCTACACTTGCCCCCTCCTCCCTAGTCCCCTCTTTAACACCGGGCTCCGAGGTTGTCTAAAATTCTCATCCGTACTTTTTCTCTTCATAGAAAAGAATAACAGCATCACGAAGTTTTCCACCGTCTCAGCTATCCTCCTGGCCGCTGTGCCCGCCTTCGCCAATGATGACATCAGCAAGGTCCCTCATGATATCGACTTTACGCTGATATGCAACTGAACCGGCTGGCCATCATTCAAAGGGACGAATGAACTCGAAGACTTCCACTTGCTTTATGATGGCCACTGTGTTGATTACCTGAATTGCCGCAGTTCATCAATTTCGAATCAAGAGTCCTAGTCAGACGAACCATCTCGGTCAGATTATACTAAGAAATATAAATTAAATACTTCCCTTGATATGTACATGTATGCAGCCCATGTCCTTGAAGTTTCGTCTGTGATCCTCTGTTCGATAAAATAGCACGCGGCAACTCGTTGGCCACACA
Organism: Claviceps fusiformis PRL 1980; assembly: GCA_000223055.1. Lineage (NCBI taxonomy): Eukaryota > Fungi > Ascomycota > Sordariomycetes > Hypocreales > Clavicipitaceae > Claviceps > Claviceps fusiformis. The sequence goes on from AFRA01000640.1 coordinate 5,249, forward strand.
CAAACTGTTACAGTGCCAAAATGTCTTTCTCCACGATGCTCTCAACCTGCGTGTGGAGAAATGCGCGGGGTTTTCCTATTATTCCACACCCTTTTCTTTTTCTTCCTCTCGCTTGCGTTCGGCTGCGATTCGTGGCATGTGGTATGATAGGCAACTGTTCTCAAAGACTATGACCTTGATTAATGGAGGAAGATCGGTGAGCGAAAATGACGACAGATGAGCAGAGGGCCGACTTGAATAGCATGTTACATGTCTGGTTCATCAGCGAATTGGATTGTGGGATGACCCAGGCATATGATGTAACCTCGAGTTGGTATGGCTGTACCAGTCGCCACATTCCATGCATGCTGCGCGACCAGCCGTGCGCAGGACGATGACTTTGAATTCATTGATAAACATGAATGATCATGACCAAGAGGCGCGCCGTGGTTCTGGCTGCCACGGCGGCAGAATGGCCCCAACTGGTTTGTTGGGATGGAATGGCGACGTTGGAGAGTGGCATGATGACTTTTTTACTCGATAGTTTGCTTCGAATGCTTACGTTACTTATGTACTCATGTACTGATTCATTTCCGTATTCACTTTATTTAGTGGAAAAGGTAGGGCCGGCTTGGGTTATACAGAGGGTGAGGAACTTGCCAAGAGCCTCAGGTGCTCCGGGATCTTCACTCGGCATTTTGTGAATCAACATACAGAAAAACAACATTTACGCCAGAACAGTCGACTTAGTGAAACGAGGTTTCTTCATTCTCGGACGAAACCATCTAAAGTCCCTTCAACATGGACGCTCGACATGGGCAGTCCGCGAAAACGCAACGGTTCACGATCGACTCGGACCCTGCGGCCATCCACCCCGCCATTGTCCAAGACGGCGTTGCCGTCATCGAGAGATTCATTTCGCCAGAGCTGGTGCAGAAGCTGAACCGCGACTTCGACGCACGCCTGGCTGCCGATCGTAATCGACCCAAAGCGGACGACACCGGCCGACAGAAGTTCTGGCTGGCCGACTTTATCCCCGAGCAGGTAGCCCGTGTGCATAACCTGGTTGACTTTAGCCACGTCTTTCGCCACGAGATGCTGAACCATGAACTGATGCACAAGGTTTGTCGTCTGACGTTTGAAGAATCGGGTGACTACTGGCTGGGCTATTCGGCCGTGCTTGAAAACGGGCCCGGAGCCCCCGAGCAACAATGGCATCGGGACCAGCCCAGCTATCCGTTGGTCAAACAGGGACCGAACGCGCCGCAAGGCATGCTCAACTTCTTCACGGCCTTGACGGACTTTGATGCCGAGACGGGCCGGACCCAGTACATCTGGGGCAGCAACAAGTTGGACGAGCTGGGGACGCCCGACGCCGATCATCCGATAGAGCATATCGGGCTCAAGGCCGGAGACACCACCATTACCAGCGGCAAGATCACCCATCGCGGCAGTGCCAATCTCTCCAACCGGTTCCGCCGTGCCATGTTCATCATGATGGTACCTGCCATCTTGACGCCGTTTGACGCGACGTGTCAGATTTCCCGGGATGTGGTCGAAACCATGACACCTCTGGCGCAGAAAATGGTCGGCCGACGAAACATCACGATTCCTCCCCCACGGTCCATCGCTTCCGGACGGGAGGCCCGGACTGGGATTTGGTGTCTGAATATGAGAGAGCTTGCAGAGCAGACGGGGTTGAAGGCGAATCAAGGACAAGAAGGACAGGTTTGAGGGGGATGATTGGTACTAGAAGCCCTATGACAGCCGAATTGATCGTCGTCCTAGGCGCAGGGAGAGCGTCAGACGCCCTAGCATCTTCTTAACAAGCTATCATTTTCCCTCTTTTCGTGAGCTTGTCTGCTAGGTGCTTCCCCCTCTCCATTTTAAGCTTCTTTATAAGCGATCTCCCCCTTTTTCTCAGATTCTTCGCTAGCTGTGTTTTTACTCTTCTCATCAGCTCCTTTGCTACTGTTTTGTTTCTCCCTTTCTACCACTTGGGGCTGCACACTGTCTGGCGCTTGACGATTTATGTGGCAGAAAACGTACTGTCTAATTTCTATGCTTTTATATTCTCAACGCCATGCTACTGGAAGGTTGCCCTTTAGAATGCTTTACTATTTGTCTCAACTAACAGCTAAACAACATTAGAACAGCTATTTGAATCATAATTTGGCAAAGCGGAGCTTCAGCTAAACGAGCGTAAACATCGTGCGCGGGAGGCAGGTCAGCTAAGGAGGAGCGCAGCTTCCCGCTTTACATCTAATGAAACAAAGCCATACTGTGTAGACTCTGATAATATCTAAATAGTCTTCGTCACTATAAAAACTATTGCGATGTACACTGCAGGAGCAGTGTGGTGTTGAAAGACTTCACACTGAAATCAGTAATAAAGGTGATGAAAATGGGGAGGGAGAAAACAGCTTAACAAGAAGAAGAGACTAAAATAGCTAGTAAAGATGGTAGTGAAAAAGCAGCTTATAAAGAAGCTACTAAGGAGGTAGATAGTAAAAAGGCAACAAAAGAGAAACAAATAAATATGTTAAGAGAAGGGAATTCATTTATGGCCTAAGGAGTCCGCCGCTTTGCCTATCTCTATGGTGGCGATGAATCCAAGCAGCCATACGGATCTAGGACATGAATTTCTTTGCTAAATTACCTCATGATGAATCGTAATTTCAAGAGGCAAGGCAGGAAGCTGCGCTTCTCCGCATTCCCTGCGCTCCGCAGCATTCTCTAATAAATGTGTGTCGCACTTGATACACTCTTGCATGTCCAGGCTATGCACAATGTACGCGGTGTAGTTGTTAAGAAGATGAAGACTTGACCGGGTATATCGAGTAAAGATTGAAATCAATAAAAATAAGATCTTCAACACATTAAAAGCAATAAGAGGAAAAACATGAGAAAAATCCTAGACATACATCTAACAATAGTTCGCCCATGATGGGAGGGCGCATGACTGACTGGGTGCGTGAATAGATCATCTAAACTACCCAAGTCCATAAACCTGCGTGTCACAACTTTTATGTCCATGGACGTGGATGCTCCGTTCGGGGAGCCCGACCCAGCAAGAAGAACCACGTCTTGACTAAACCTCTCCAACTCCCACCACGCCCAACATCACCACCGCCTCCCATGACCCTTGAATGTCATGATTCCAGACTTCCCATATCCATAACTCAAATTCATGACCTGAATCTATTCACCAACCTCAACACTGCCTCTGCCGTCCCGCAAGACCCCCACGTGCACCACAAAGCCATCCCGCGCCGTCAACCCCGGCAGCAGCTCCTCTCTGACCCTCCACACCCGAAACCTCGCCATAAACGCAGCGAGCCACGACCGAAACACATCGTCGTTTCGCAACTGCTGCGCAACAATACACACACAGGGCGTTGGCTCCTCCCCTTGCTGGTTGGCCTCCTCGGCGCGGGTCTTCAGAACACATGCATCCACACAGGTCTGCACAAAGGGATCGATCAAGGCGTAATTAAACACGCAGTCTGTCGCCAAAACGGCATCAAACGACGACGAGGACGACGAGGACGACGATGATGATGCTTGATCGGCCAACTCGGCCGTCACTTGATCCTCTTCCCAGTCCAGCGCGCGAAACACAATGCTCCGTGTCTGCCGGGAAGCCTTTGTGCCGCCACCGCCGCCTCTTTTCGCGCCCGTAGACGCTGCAGCCGACGGCGACGGCTCATTCTCGAGCATATTCCGGGACAGGAGCTTCTGGACGTAGATCTGGTCCGAGAGCACATAGCGCGCGATGCGGGGTGCCAGGGCCAAGGCATTCAGAGGGGAGATGCCGCAGCCCAATTCGAGGACGTTGGAGGAGGGCGTGAGGATGGTGCGGAAGAGGGGGTTTGAGGGGGAGGAAAGCCAATTTGCGAAAAGGGGCGTTACTTTCCAAAGGACTGTGTAGAATGCGTTAGATTTGGATGCTTAAAAGAATGAATTTTTTAATTCTTATTTATTATTTATATAGAAAACTCACCCGCACCAGTCGTCCCCCCCGCCCTCCTCGACGCCAACACCGCTGGGCTCTGAAAAACAGTCACATCCCGCCCCGCGAGCTGCACCTGCAGACTCTGGGCGGTGGTGTCGATGAAGCCCAGGTTCTGGGAGCAAATATCATTCGAGTATAGGAGAAAGGTTTCTACAAGGTTAGTGAGTTTTAGGATAGGAGTGATGAGGGATAAAGGTTTCTCTCTTTCTCTTTTTCTTTTCTTATCTTTTTTCTTTTTCTTTTTTACTTTCTTTCTTACTTTCTTTTTTACTTTCTTTTTTACTTTCTTTTTTTTTCCTTCTTCCCTTCTTTCTTCTTCATTTTCCTATTTCATTTTTTATACACACCTTCATCCACATCCCCAACCTCATCCCCCCACCCAGCAAACAAATCCCGCACCACCATCCCTCACCCCAAACGTATCGAATCCGGATGTAACGGTCGGCGTAAAGAACAAGGGTGACCGCGCTCGGTGATGGACTGGACAGGCAATGCGTTGAACGAGATGGGTGAACCAACCAAGACCACATGTGCGGAGCTGGAAAGGGCGCTGACATTGGCGGGCGGGACGCGAAGGCGTTGATGCGCGCCGCATAGCATCGGCTTTTGGGTCTAGGGTAGTGGACGATTTGAGTGGGTTCTTTTTGGTCTGCCTGGTCTTGTCGACTTGGCCAACCCCCTTTGTAGTGACAATGATGAGGACATCAAGGATAATAACAACAACATACCATGTCATCGCACAAGGCAAAGGAAAAAAACACGGGAGAATAACATGAGAAATATAAAAATAATAATCAATGCTTCTGCAAGACTCAAATACTCTAATCTTTCCATCCCCCTCCTCGCCCTCTTGATGGTCTTATACGCCCAGAGGTGTCATGTACTGCCCATGTCCCGCCGTCAAAAGAAAAAAAAAACGAAAAAAAAAAAAAAAAAAAAAAAAAAAGGAAAACCGCTCTGGCTACCTCATACCAGCCCGTCATACAACGACAAGGCCGAAACAATGGTCTCGTCGCGCTTGCTGCCTTCCTTGAACTCTTCCAAGTCTAGGGAACCGTTTTCGTCCTTGTCCATCATGCGAAAGATCTTGCGTACGCGCTTCTCGGGTGTATCTTCGTCTTCGGGCAATTTGACCATGGAACCAACCTGTGATGTGTTGGCGTTTGCTTTTTTATGAAACAGACGAATAAAAGGGGCAAAAAGAAGAAGGCAAAGTTAAAAAAAAAAAACTAAAAACTAAAAAAAAAACCTACCATCTTGTAGATTGCCTCCACAATTTGCAGCATCTCGTCGTAACTTATCTTTCCGTCTCCATCGATATCGTAGAGCTGAAACGCCCAGTCAAGCTTGTCCTCCATCTTGCCTCGGCTAGTAACGCTGAGGGCGCAGATGAATTCTTTGAAGTCGATGCTCCCCGACTTGTCCGTGTCGAATACGTTGAATACATAGTCGGCAAACGAGCTCGGATCGCCAAACGGAAAGAATTGTCGGTAGATTTTTTGAAACTCTTCTTTACTCAGCATGCCCGAGGGACAATCCTTAAGAAAGCCTAAATTTGTCAGCCGAAGCCGTTTTTTCCGTCGTAAATTCTTTTTTTTTTTTTAAAAAAAAAAAAAGGGGGAAGGGGGGGGTTGAAGAAAAAGAAGAGGAAAAAAAAAAAAAAACAAGATCAGGGTACAGAAACACAAAATCAAAACAGCGACACGAGCTATCAAGTGCGATACTGCGCATTCGACTCGGCCGACCGTCTGGACGGCGAAAAGATGAAGGAAAAAAAAAAAAATCGGCCGTCGAATCGAATGGAATTAAAACAGAGCAACATCATGGCCCTCGTCTTGTACGCACCCTTGTACCATTGCTGGAGTTCCTTCTTGTCAAAGTGAGTGGATTTTTGCAGCTCAGCCAGCTGTTCCTGTGAGAGTTTGGACTGCCTATGACATGGACGATTAGCGCGGTACATGGAAAGAAGCGTGGACTTCGGCCATAAGAAATGTATTCAAAAAGAAGGGGCAAAAAAAGGTGCCCAGAGCCCAAGAGGTCGCATCGCGATCCGAGTCGGGATTGGGCAGGGACACCTGTTGGTTGATGCAGGTCTCAGAGGAGCACGGGGGCGGTGTTTCTTTTTTTTTTTTTTTTTTTTTTTTTTTTTTTCCTTCCGTCTCCTCCGAGCGAATTGTTCCAAACACCAGACATAAAGATTGCGGTTGATGGTAGGCCTTACGATTTTCCCATGTTCCCTCTTACGGGGTCAAAGGGACAAAAAAAAAGCAGCCGTGTCGCTAAGATGCGAGGTATTTCCTGGGCGAAGACCGAGGGGGTTTGGCCTCGGAGGCGGAGCGCGGCAAAAAAAGTGCCGAGTGAGCCGGTGTTGTTGTGATGGGGCTCTACGAGGGCAAATGGAGCGACAGAGAACGGACGACGGACGATGGACGATGGACGATGGACGACAGGCGATGGAGCAAACGGTACGGAGAGCGGGATTGAGGTGCGTCGGGCGTCGAACGGGTCGTGTTTAACAGCGACGGAGAGTCGAGGTTAGAAGCGGCATGCGCGGCAGCGACGGCGGCGGGGGGGAGGCAATCGACGATGTAGTTGTGATGGATGGATGGGATGGGATGGGACGAGACGCGGGCGGATGGACAGATGGATGAGTGGATGGATGAATGAATGGACGGCGGACTGGATGGATGGATGGCTCGGCTTGGCTTGGCTTGGAGAATGAGGAGGGGCGGGCTGCGGGCTGCGGGCTGAATAAGGATGGATGAAGGAGCGGGAGGCTTCGTGCCATGCGTCGCGTGGGTCTCGTTGCGGGCGGGCCGCGTTCAATTGAAGGATGAAGAGGGAAAAGAAGAAGCGAGCAAGACGAGGGTTAGGAAATCAGGACAGAAAGGACGGCGCGGTCAAATGATGGTGGACGATGATGATGATGCATGGACGACGAGAGGCCGGCTGAGCAGGCACATGACATGAAGCCGACATGGACCAACTCCACCAGCCACCGACCAACTCACCACCAGCCGCTGACCAGCCGCTGACCAGCCGCTCTCAGCCACTCACCAGCCGCTCCCCAGCAGCTCACCGGCCACTCATGTGGCGCAGCCTGCCACATGGCACCAGTGGACAACGGCGCAACGTCCCAGGCCTGGCCTGCACAAGCATCGCGGATCTGGTTCATGTGCGCCTGGGCTGCGTCTGGGCTGCGTCTGCCCTTTCAGCCAGATGAGGCGCATCTCGAAACATGCATCGCGCCGGGACCGAGACGCAGATGCAGGCGCGACGCAGACGCAACGCAACGCAGACGCAACGCAACGCAGACGCAGGCAGACGCTCGTGCACACACCAAGTTAACGCACAGACGCCCCCTTTGCAAGGGTGCGGAGCCAGCCACAAGCCACATGTCCACTTGGTATGTGAAGAAAAAGGGAAATAAAAATAGAGACAACAATAATGATGATGCATATGGACAAAGAGTAGTGGCATTGAGAATATGGATACCTGGTATACAGATATACATACATATGTAATACAAATGCACAATCCCCCGGTCCGCGTACTGCCCAGGCGATGGCCGTCAACATGGAAGCTTCTTTTGCCCGTTGTGGCTGTGGCTGTGGCTGTGGCTGTCGCTGTGGCTGTGGCTGTCGCTGTCGCTGTCGTTTCGGCACATCTGCAGTCCCATGCACGCCACTTAATTGCCCGTTCAAATATCCGCATAAATACTTGGCAGCATACTAATCTATACGGTCAATCACAAAAGTCTTTCCAATAGACAGGTACCTACCTACTTCAACGGTATTTTCCAGGTACTAGGTACTCGGTATAAACGTATCATACACATTATCCATGCACTCCACCCCGCGAAGTGCGCCCAACCAGCACTGTCAAGTGGGTGTGTATGAGCTTGGATTCCCTATGCTACTGTTGTGGGCCATTCATCCTGCATAACCCTGTGGGTTATGTGACAGGTGCTGCTAACTATATACATTATTCTTGATATTATTAATAAAGAGCTATAATTAGCTTAATTAAAGCAAAAAGTTTTATAAAGAAATAAAGAAAATAGGAAAAAATAAAAGAAATAAAAGTAAATAATAAAGTATTCTTTAAAAAAGAAAAGAAAGAAAAGAAAATCCCTTAAATTACTATTAATTTAGTTGAATTATTAGCTTAGATTTAAAGTAAAATAAGTAACTATTTCTTTTTCTCTTTAAAATTCTATAGTATCTTTACTACTTAGTTATATAAATTATTCTTTTTCTTTATTAAAGTTTTATATTTTTATAATGATTTAGTTAAAACTACTATTAAGTTCTCTAAATACTATACTTTTTACTTTAAATCCTTAATTTCTTTATAAGCTTTATTTCTTTATATTTAAATTCTCTTTACTATTTTAAATAATTATAGTATTTTTAATTATTATACTTATTATTTTAACTTATTATTTTAAAGTTAAAGTTATTTATTCTTTACCTATAGTATTTAAAATTTTATATTATTTTTAATTACTTTTTATTTTAAGTCTTTAAATTTATTTATTTCTTAATTATTATTAATTTAAATTACTATATAATATTTAAAAAGATTAATTCCTTTTTTTACTTCTTTATGACTTAATTTAATTCTATATTATTATTTAAACTATAACCCCTTAGCTTTTTAAATAACTATTTATTATTAAGTTCTTTATATAGTAATATTATATTACTACTATATTTTCTAACTTTTTTATTTAATAGTATAATTTACTATTTTAGTAAGTTAATTATATATATTTACTTAAATTACTTATAAATTACTTTAATGCTTTTATTTTTATAAACTATACTTTTTCTTTACAAAATAAAACTTATAATGAGTAGTATTTATAATTAAAGCTTATTTAATTTAATTTCTTTTTTATTTTAAAATATAATGTTATAAATAGTTTTTATTTATATATAGTTAAATAGTATACTAATTAACTAACTAAATACTATATATTATTTAACTATATTATACTTAATATATCTTACTATAGCTTATAAAATATACTTCTAAACTCTTATAATATACTTATAGTACATATAATATTATATTCTATTAGTTTTAATCTTAAACTATAGAAATTTATAAAAACCTTTATTTTTTAGCTTTAAGTTAAATTTTAAGCTTAGTTCTTTAATTAAGTTTTAAAGTATATTTATTAATATAATAATAAGGTTCTAAGTTATTAAAGCTATTTTATATTATATGTTAAATAAAAAAATTAAATATATTCTAAAGAAAGAAATTAAATAAAAATAAGTTTAAGAAGTTTACTTAATATATACTTTAAAAGAAAAATTAAAAAAAAAGAAAAGTAAATTAATAAAAAGAAGAGAAAGTTATAAAAATAAGGTTAAAAAAAGTAACTTTATATTAATATGATTATTAAATATTAAATAGCTACTTAGGATTTTGATAGCTATATACTATTATATACCTTTAATATTACTTTTAATAATATTTATTAATTATATTAACTATTTAAATTCTTACATAAAATATAGAATTCCTTTTTATTACTAATATTTTATTTATTTAGTATTTTTTTATAATCTATAATTAAATAGTTAAATTACTGCTATAATTCTATATATGTAATTAAAAATATCTTTTTAAAAAGGTTTAAAATAATTAATTAATATTTTCAAGTAAATTTATTCATTATTTCATAATTTTAATTTATAAGCTACTGAACTAATTTATTCAATTACCTTAAATAAAATTATCTATTTTAAACTATACTTATAGCTAATACTTATTAAAACTATATATTGTTATTATTTTAGCTATATAAATATTTTATTATTAATTTTAAAAAAGTATATAGTATAGTGTTTATTATAATAATATTTTATTTATATTATTATTATTACTATAAAATTATAAACTGAAAGTCTTTTCTTTACTTAATTAAGTAAATTTAATTTTTAGTTAAAAAATATAAATATTATATTATTTTAATAGAATTTTAATATAAATTTATTAAAACTTATACTTATTAAGTTATTTAGTATATTATTAAACTTAAATTATAACTTAGGAATTATTTATTTCTGCTACTATAAATTATTAAGTTATACTATATATAACTTAATTATAGATTTAATTTATTATATTATTTCCTTTATTCAGCTATTGATTTAAAGGTAGTATATTATTAAATATAATAATATTATTCTTACTAACTTTTAAAATTTTAATTAAATTATTACTAAAAATTTTAAATCTTTATTATTAAAAATAACTTTTAGTATTCTTTAGTTATTTAAAAATAGCTTATAATATAATAAAGTTATATATTATTTTATAATAATTATTTTCTTATAAAAAGCTAATATTATTTACTTACTAAATTTATTTACTATAATTAATATATTATTATTTTAATTTATTAATTTTAGTAAACATAAGAGAAAATTAATTAAAACTATATAGTATAGTATAGGTAGTAGTAAAAGTAGCTATAGATTTCTATATTATTTATATCTTTATATTTAGAAAACCTAATATAAAGAATATATTTATAAATAATTATAAAGTAATTAAAGTTCTTTATAAATACAAAATTACTATATTAGTTTATTTAATTTGGTGTATTCTCAGTAGTTTCCTTTATATAATATATAAAATAGTTCTATAATTACTAGCTTTAATATATATAATTAAGGAGGTATTCTTAGTATATTTTTCTATAGTAAATTATTATTTTATTTAAATAGTAAACTTACTTAATTATATAGTTTTAGTTTATTATTATTCTATAATGTAAAGATAATTTGCTTTTATATTAAGTTTATTTTAGAACTCTTTTTAATTTACTACTTATACTTTAGTTATATACTTACTAAACTAGCTATTAGTTTATTTATTACTACTTAAATATTAAATAGAGTTATTATATTCTATATTACTAAGTTTTATTCCCCAAATATAGCTTAGTATTCTTAAATTAGTATTATTATTCAGAGTTTTAGTTAATTATTAAGTACATGTTTTAATTATTTAAGTGCTTAATTATTATATATGAAATATATTATCTTAAATCTACTTAATATATTTAGTATTAAGTATTCTTTACTTACTTTATATAATACTCTTACTTTAAATTAGCTAATATATTTTATAGTTTAAGTTAATTATACTAAACTACTATAGGTATTTAATATTTTAATAAATTAAAATTTTTACTAAGCCTTTACTATTTAAGATATTAATTTTTTCAAAATTTAAAATATTTATACTAATTAAGAAATTTACTTTAAGTAAGGTAACTAAAGTAATTTTTTTTATAAAAGCTACTATAGATTCTTTTTTAATAAAATCTCTTTTTAAGAAGTTTAAATTAAGTAAAATATATTAATTAAATAAATAATAATTAAAACTAATTTCTTTAACTATTATAGGTTTTAATTTAGTTTTAATTTATATATTTAAATAATATTTTACTACCTAGGTTTTATTTACTAAAGTAACTAAATAACCTATATTTATATAAATTTTATATTAATTATATAAATATTTTAAATTAAGTAAAATCTAGAATTATAAGTAGGTTTAAGCTTTAAAAGTATATTTTAAACCTATATTTTATTATAAATTTACTATAAATTTAACTACTAATATTTTATATAAATTAAAGCTATTATATAAATTAAAAAGTTATAGGTTCAATAGTTAACTTACTACTAACTTTCAAAAAGCTATATTAATAGTTTTATTAGCTATATATATATACTATAAATTACTTTTTATTTTTAAGTTAAATAAATAAAGTTTTAAAATTATATTATTTACACTAGCTATATAAGAATTATTTTAATTAAGCTTTATTTCTTTAGCTAAGTTCTCTTTTTTTTTATACTTAACTTTATATTATTTTTATAAATATTTAAATAAAGTATTATAAAAGCTAAAGACTTAATGATAATATTATTAAGTATAAGTAGTACTTTATATATTAACTTTAATAAAGTAAATATTTTATTTATTCTTATTAGGTATTAGTAGTTTAATTTATTATTTTTAATTTATAGCTTAATTATATTAATCTTTCTTCAAGTATAATTAGTTTATATTTATGTAATAACTACTTTTATTATATTAATAATTTATTTATTTATTATCTTCTAATTTATAGTTTATATATTAAGTTTAGTATACTTATTATTTATTTATTTATAGATTAAAGTTATCATAAAAGTTACTTATAAATAAATAATTAAATCCTTACTTAAAATTATTATATTATTAAGATAAAATTCAAGTATTTAAATAATTAGAATTATTTTTTATTAAATTATTATTAAACTAATTATTTATATTATTTATTTATTTTTAAGTATTATTATAAATAAAGTAGTAATTCTATTTTTATTATTACTAGCTTTAATTTTAATAACTTTATTTTACTTAGTTATTAAATTAGTTATTAAATTAATTATTATTATTGTATTTCTATTTACGTTCTTTTTTTATATATAATACTTTATAGTAAGGTTAAAGTTTTATTTATAAAAAAAGGGGAAAAAGCTTAAGTCAATTAAGTAAAAACTTTTTTTTAGCTAAAGCTATAATAGTAAACTCTTTCTTTTTTATTATTATAATAAAATTATTAAGTATAATACTTTAAAAAAGTAATAAAATTATAGCTTAAATAGCTTGGTTAAATAATATATAAATTATTTATAATTAATTATATATATTTTACTTAGTAAACTAAATATTTTATAAATAAAAGGTATAATTTTATTACCTTAAGTATATTTATATAGTATATATTAAGCTACCTAAACTTATATTAAAATAATAAAGGTTAGCTTTTAAAATCTTTTTATTAATACCTTATAAATAAAATCTATTCTAACTTTAAAAAAAAGTTTATATTTAATATGTATAGTTATTTAATTATATTAATTAAGCTCTTAGCCTTGAAAATAAGTTATTTAAACTAATTAAACTACCTTTTTCTTATAAATAGAGATTAAATATTTAAGTTATTTAATAAATATAAATATACATATATATATATATTATAAATTTTATATTTATTATGGACTAGCCTAAATAGCGACTGCAATCTAGTGTTAATGAAGTTATTATTATCCATAAGGGGGAAGGAAAGGCTGCTATCTCCCTCCACTATATATCTAGTTTATATATAATATATGCTTATAGGGTTTACCCTTTAGGTAAGGTAGGTTACTTTATATACTCCTTATATACTCCTCTCCTACTCTACTAAGGATCTAAGCCTTTAGCTTAAATCTATTATATAGCCCCCCTACCCTACTATTCCCTAGCTATTAAATAATTAATAAATAGTTAGGTTATAATAACACTATTAAGGTATAAATAATACACTTTATTAGGCAAAACTATATATCTTAGCTAGTTTTAATTTAATGCTTAGTATTAATAAAATAAAACCTAAAATAAAAACCTAAATAAAAATCCTAAATTAGCTAATTAATTATATTTAGAATATTAACTATAAATCTCTTAATTAGCTCCCTTAAGCTAATAAATATAGTTTTATTATTGTTTTTATTATTAATATTCTATATATATTAAGCCTTTTATCTAAATATTAATTAATACTTACCTATTCTTTATTATTATTTAATATCTTTTTATATACCCCTTATAATATTAATAAATAATCTATTATTATTATTTATTAAATCTAAATAGTAAGCTTTTTTATCTCTATTACTTTACTTATTTTAAAAATTAAGATTATAGAATTATATTTATTACTATTAATACTCCTCCTTCTTCTCCCTTACCTTTAAATAACTATTATATTTTAAGCTATTATAAAATAGAAGGTAACTTAAAGAATAAGTTATATACCTTTATAGATCTCTTTTAGCTAAATATTTAATACTTATTTTATATTCTTTATGTAGTAAATAATAGCTTATTTTTATATATATTAAGCCCTAAGTATTTTTATAAAGAGTGCTAAAGAAGGAAATTAACCTATATAAAGAATATTATTATATTTATTTAAAGTTTTACTTTTTACTACTTTATTTATAAAATAATAGTAATTATTTACTATAGTAAGGCTATAAAAATACTTTATATTCTTATTTATAATACCCTTAATAATAAAGAAAAAAAAGTTATTTTATATAAGCTATTTAAAGCTTTATATAGTTATTTTATTACTACCCTATATACTATAAAGAAATATACTATACCTACTATTACTATTAGCTTCTTACCTATATTATTCTTTTATTTATTAGCTTAACCTTAGTTTGTTACTAGTAAGATACCTTTATATTTATTATTTATTTCTACTATTAATTCTATTATTATTTACTTATTAAAAACTAGTATTAACTATACTAATACTTAATTATTTAAAGTATAATATTAAATTAAATAATTAATACTTATATATTAAGATTTATTTACTTAGCTTTAGTTTTATTAGCCCCTTTTATTAACTTACTTATTACTATATTTAAAGGAGTAAATATATATATCTATACTATCCCCTTTTATTTTATTAAGTATAATACCCTTTCCTACTATTATTATACTTTTTTTACTACTAATATACCTTTTCCTATTAATATTATAATATTACCTACTATTTATTAGTTCCTAATATTTATAATATTTATATTTAAACTATTCTTAAGTATTTTTAATTCTATATTATAAAGCTTAATTTATTTTTTACTAGCTTAAAGCTATCCTTTTTACCCCCTTTTAGCTTACTTTTTATAGCTATATTAGCTAAGTATTATAAAAAAAAAAAAAAAAGAAGGGTTTAGCTAATAACTTTATTTAAATAATAGTAAGGTATAGAAATATTATAACTAAAGTAAAGCTTATATAGGGCTTAGTAATATTAAAGTTTATATTAAATAATATACTATATAGTATTAATTAAAAATTATAGTATACTCTCTTTAGTTTATTATTAAAATATATATTTTTTTATTATATTTTAAAATTTATTAGTACTTTAATATTCTTTAGGCTTTTAAGTAGCTTTTATATTAGCTATATATAGCTAACCTATTTAACTAATATATTATAGTAGCTATCTTAACTTTTAGTATTCTTTATAATTAAAATAAACTTAATTTAATACTTATAAAGTATATTTATATTATTATTTTAAGGCTAAATAAAGCTTAGTTAAAAGTTAAGTAAAACTTAAAAAAAAAGTAAATTATTTACTATATATTTAATTAAATTAATATAAAAAATAAAGTAAATACTATTAAAGAAATTTAGTTTAATAATAAAAGGTATAAAAGTATTAAGTATAGTATATTTAGTTATAATTTAGTTTAATTTCTTACTTAAGTAAAGGGTTTAAATATTATAAAAGCTAAGCTAAACCTTATTACTAGCTTAATATTATTCTATAAAGTAATATAATTAATTAAAGAACTTCT
>AFRA01000641.1:0-20670 GCA_000223055.1 Claviceps fusiformis PRL 1980
CTCTCTCTCTCTCTCTCTCTCTCTCTCTCTCTCTCTCTCTCTCTCTCTCTCTCTCTGTACCGGGGCCATTTCCCTTTTATTTTCAGTCATCAATAGGATCAAGAGGATGGTATGGAGCCGGCAACGGGGCTTGACGGACCAGGTTGGCTTCAACTTGGGGCCGGGACAGTCCCAGCGCGAAGCAGCATTGTAGAAGAGTATGTACTTGCTTTGTTCTCGATGAAGCGACAACAACAGCGGACACGGACATGGACATGATGTGATTATTGAATACACTCGAGTCAATAGGTGCGTGTTCGTGCGTGTAAGGATGTTATATCTCACGCCCGACCATCTCATTCTTACCAACGGCCGTTTTTGTGGTGCTGTCAGGGCTACGAAGCACTACATCAAGATGGTGGATTCGCGCCAGAGGCGCCATGCTTTGATACTGCTACGTGTGTGCTTTTTGAGGTATAATCCTTCGCCTGGCCAAGATATGTATCCATCCATACGTCTATCCATCTATGCATGTGTCCATCCATACGCGTATCTACATGCGCAAATCCACACGTACGACAGTGACATGCCAATTTCTTTTCATCGACTGAGGATATTGCGAATTGATCCAAATGCTCCAGGGTATGAAGAAATTTACATGAGCAATTTTATAATCAAGATAGTATGGCCATCTACACATGTATTCATCCATACGAGTATCCACATACGCAAACATACAATATATACCTACGACAGTAAGACATTCGTATGGTTCAGATATCATGACGGCAAAGGCCAGTGCTAGCATGTAGTATATCAAGATCTTTTTTGTTTCTACTTTCCTGGGAGGGGTAATCCCAACAAGGTTTCCTGAGCAAGACGTATGGGTCCATGTATGCATATGTCCATGTGTACATATATCTTATATATCTGCATTCAGATATCCAGACTGGCAGACTGGCAGACTGGCCATGCAATGTATATTGCCTCGTGGACGGCTACAAAGCGAAACAGGCGATGGAGAGGGGCGGCACAAGAAAATACCAAAAAAGGGAAAGAGAGAAAAGAGAATATAATAAGTTGATGCGAAGCCTAGTATAGGGCATAGGGACAAACGCAAATCGCCATACTTTTTGTCGTTGCGTAGAAGAGAGGGAAAGAAAAGAAAATAAGCGGGGGGAGGCGGGAGATACGAGTAAAAGGAATGAAAAGATAAAGTATAATAACAATGAAATACGGTACAGGTCCTCGCGGAACGGGCGCCTCTAGTCTGCACAATATGGCAACATTTTCGCACCACTTTGTGACTCAATGTTGAATGAGCCGGAGGGTGTTGTTTCTCCCTCGCATACAAGTACCGAGTACATGTAGCAAGTATGTGGATAATGTTCAGATGGTCCCATCCAGACACCTCTCCTGTCCTGTCATTTGAAAGGGTTTGTAAAAGAATAAAAAAAAAAAAAAAAAAAAAAAAAAAAAGGACAAGACCTCCAGCCTGTGCTCTCGTTCCAGCCAGCAACGCCCAACAGCCCACACGCGGCACGCCACTCCGGGTTTCGCAGGGTGCGACAAACAAGCCCCGTCTTCATTGGCTGGTATTTGAATATGAAGAAAAGAAGAGGAAGAGGAAATAAAATAAAATAAAATAGACCGCATAAGTCTAGGCGCCTGTGGTGTCCCATATGCAAGCAGACATATACATGTCTATCCTTCCAACAACGACGGGGGCGGCTGCCTTTCTGCTTGGCAACTCCCTGATGTCATCCGATGGATGGGGAATCCTGGTAGTGTGTACTGGGCCCCGATGTTGTCGCGGGAATAGCCGCTGTCATGAAGAGAGAAGAATCCCCGAAAACGGGGCAAGTGTAGATCAAGAAAGAAGGGATAACAGGAGACTCGAGAGGACCTTGCACGGTAGGTATTTGGAATGATGAGGTGTGAGGTGTTTCTGGGACGATGACTTGGGCGAGAAGTGAGTACACATGTACACACATGTACGCTAGCATGTACCTGGGTAGGCCCAGGTATGTAGGGTGTCCTTGTTTCTGTCTGAACTGTGTGTCCCAGGCGTGGGACGACCACCGTTGCAACGGTGATGAGACTCTGCCTTGTACATCACGTACAATGTACATACGGCGACCACATGTGAATCGAAACTGCCATGAGGTATGTTTTCCAATCTCTTTTCTTCCTTCCGGCGTACTGTGCTTGAATTGTCTTGCCTGTTTGTTGGATCCAAACTTGTGTCTTCTGTTGACGGCGATATGCTGACGGCGATATGCTGCTGGTTGTTTTCTTCCCCAAACCCTGGCACTCGGCTTGCTTTCCAGTGCATGATGCAGCAACACGACATGCCTACTGGCTTCAGTGCTGATATGCATGTTATATGCATAAGTACTTACTACTAGGTAAGTAGTAGGTCAAGTAGGTAGGTACCTATGTGCATACATATCTACATTAGTAGGTACTTTAGTATGTATGCCTGTGTACATGTACCTAGGTGTAAACAGTATGCATGTAGACCGTTACGCCTTTGCGCGTCCGATCGACAAGAAACCCGCTGCACCTAATTTCGGCTGCATTGTGTACATGTACGTGCACATGTTCACAACCATGTACAGATATGTTGCATGCGAATTGTTGTCTCTTTCCTTGCCCTTCTCTTCCTTGTTGCAGAATCAGGGGCGCGAGACATTTTTGACAGGGCCGATATCCGTCGTCCATGGTTGCAAATGCAACGCGGTTGCCGTGTGGAGCTCTGGGCGTGTGGCGGCGACGGTGGCTGCCCGTTATCATGTCTGGATGCATCCTGGCGTGACTGAAACTCTCTTCTTTCCTTCCTGTGGCTTCGGTTTACGACATACATTGTACATGAATATGTACATATGTACGTATGTGCATATGTGAGTCGAAAATGGCGGCGGCGCCTGCTTATTTGGAATTTCGAGTATCGATCTGTAATTGTAATGCTTGGCAACGCGCGCCCCAACCGGCCACCCTGAACTTGAGTGCGGAGATCCATGTTCAAGTGATTGCACAAATATATTTCCCAAAGGTCGTGTCGTGTTTTGTGCCGGGACATCGAGTATGAAACAAAAAGAAGAAAGGAAAAGAAGAAGTATCCGCCGTGTTTGTGGCAGCTGACTGTGTTGTGCAAGCTTGCTGTTCTGGAAAAGTCGCCATGTGTTTTGAATCCATGAAACCGTTCGATGTGCCTCGAACTTCGAACTCAACCATACGCCACTCACGTCCTGAGTCCTGACATGTGTGCAGCTGGACATCAACGTTCAAAATGTACGGCGCTTCCTCCAAAGACAACGCAATTTCCACGTCGCAGAATCCAAGTCCTTTGGCCGACCGACAAGTTGAACATGCGTAAACAGAACAGCCTACCGGCGGCAGCTGCAATAATTGGAGGTAGTCCGCACAACCCGTCGTGGGATTTGTCGACTAGGTTCATACAAGTGTGTGTACGTGGCGAAACACCCGGACCAACAAAGAAACAAACAAACAAACAAACAAAACAAACAGTATTCATTTATTGCTGTGCCGGCCAAACTGGTATAATTTTCCCATTTGCCCCTCAACGATTTAAGACGCATGTTGGTGGAGAAAAGTGGTGTCAGAAGCAATTGCTTTGAGACAATCGATGCAGTATGCAATAGTAGATCCAGATCGTTCCTACCATAGCGGGCGCGACGAGAACGGCGGGGACCCCCTCATTTTCCCGCAAAGGGGGAGGACGACGAATTCCTCGACAGAGTCCTGCAACTGAAAGGCGGTCAGGACCAATCCGGCCAGGCTATCCTGCCTGTTTTCCGAGCTCAATCGAACAATGTCATGGTTGAATAGATGAAATGCGTGCCATGTTGTGCATTTGGTCTATAGCCCCATCTTGGCTTCTGATTACACGATTTGAAGCGACTTGATATCGAGCTGAAGCAAGACTCAGACTAGATAATGTCGCTCGCCAATCGATTCGAGACAGGCGAGCCACCGTATGATCCTAGAATGGCCTGGTGGGCTTGGCCGTGGTCGATCAAATCGTTATGGCATCTGAGGAATTTCCGCTTTTTTCTTCTCCTACTTTTTTTATTTCCCACTTATTTTTATACCCCAACCACTGTTTCATGGAAATATGCTGTCGAGCTGCATGTCGCGCCTCATGAATGACAAATTGCAGTCTCCCTTCTTGGTGGATTCGACTCATGTGGCAAACAGTATCGTGCCATGATGTCCTAAAAAGAACACAGACCAATGCCGGAGTCGTATACATCTCGACATGTGGCTTGCCATGAGGGTGGTACCTCTGTGGCGTCTGAAACCCTTGACAAATGGCCTCGTGTCCAGTTGAATCATCATCGATACCGAACGCTTCGTCACACCTTTTTGTCCGATAGACGAGTGAACTGATGCGTAGCTGCGTCGCCACGAAAGCCTTACACTTTGAGCTTGAGACAAGAGCCAGGCAACCGTTTTTTTGCACCAAATATAACCCACATGACGGGTTAGATGGGGCAAGTCAGGAAACGGTTGGGCACGCCACAAATACCGTTTAAGCATTCCTAAAGCAAAAACGTTGCAGAGCCTACCTTAGTCCCCAAGTCTCACGGGGGGGCCAGAAGGGCGCCTGCGAACTCGTCTCGATGAGAGGATTGGCCGGTAGTTGAAAGGGGTGAGGGTGGGTGTGGGGGGTTACGGAAAGTGACCAGTCGAGCTATTCCAGACCGAGACACAAAATCTTGTCTGAGACAGCCGATGAGGAAACGTTTCCTTCCAGGCAGGAGCAGAAAAGAAGCATGATTGCATGACTGTGTTTTGGATGATTGACACGGTGCGATTGACGAGGTAGTTGGGTAGGCAGAAAGTGACTCTTTCCCTTGGTCATGGTGGTGTCAGGCAGGCCCCTTGTGAAGCTCCATCCATCAAAAGTAAAGTGATATTCAAAGTCGCCACTGCAAACTTGGTTGCTCATGAAGAAGATGGAGTGAATGAATGACACTCCACCGAACGGCCTTTGGCTGGTAGCTTGGCACTGGAAGGAGCCTAGCTGATTTGATTCAAAATGTACCCATACACACATGTTGATGCTCACCTCGAGGTGTATGTCGATCGGGCCAACGAGGAGACATGGGATGCCGCCGGCCCGCCACCGCTAGCCAGCGTATCTGCACGTGGTTCGTGCGTGCGAGAGGAGCTTGAGGCCCTATTTCCTGCAGCAGATGTACATAATGTACATATGATGATGTGCTGTATATGTAGTTCGAACCAATCTGCTCTTAGTCCCGACCATAACATGTGAAATATGGATTATGGATATGGCGGCTAGAAAGCCATGTCGCACCGATTGTATGCTCGTAAACAACGGTTGGTCGGACGCTTCACCGTTGCTAATGTGTTGATTCTACCGCGGGTCAGCAGATAGCCACTTGGATTCAAGCGTCGGAGGTGCCCGTTTTTGTACATTTTCACCCCAACTACCACCTACTCTAGTCACCCACAGAAAGCAGTCCGACGTGATCAACTTTCGAGACTGCAGTCCATGTGCACAATCTTGTGGTTTGAAAGCAATCAATCTTGACGTTGTCCAGCAGACACGAAATCACACGCCGAGTGTGTGCCTCCAACGCCATCATGTGAACCACACAACCACTCTTGCTCTTGCTCTGCCTGGGCTTTGGCTTTGGCTATGGCTCGCTAAAGTGTTGTGCTGGTTTCGGTGGGGGGCCACGGCTGTTCGGCAAAGAAGAAGTAGGCCGCCGCGAAACGCGAAGGAGCATCTTTCTTGTGCTGGGTATGACAGGACAGCTGACGGTGGCAGCAATTCCGTTTCCTAGACCCCGTATCAGAGGCGCGACCATCCGTCCGTCATCTGGCTATCCACCCGACACATGGCCTGCTCCTTCGACGACACGGGGGAGGCTTTTGACGGGGCGATAGCCGTACCCTCAAACGTTGTAACAAGCCACAGTGTCGATTCTTTGGGAACTAAACCCGCCGGGGTGCGCGCAGGATGGCGGGAAATGTGGTTGATCACATTGTTTGGCGAGAAAGTCATGGCCGATGCTTTGGCCTGCCCGTTTGACAACGATCGCAGCAACTTGGTGCAACCAAACGCACTTTAGCGCAGTCGGGGCAGTCGGGCCAGGGGGGCTTACCCCAGCAGCAGCCAGTAAAGAGGAGCATTGGAGGTGGACACAAGCTTCACGTGGCGGGGAGACGTCATGTTGGGCGAGTGCCGGAAGAAACCACATGCACACGTATGCACAGTGATGTATGTAGAGAGAGTATTCGAAATTCGGGGTGGGGAGGGGTTTCGAGAGAGGGGAAAAGAAATGAAATAACCAGGCAGTTTCAATGGAACGTGCCTGCCGTCATCTAACCAAGCTACTTACTTACCTAGTAGGTAGTCGGCTCCTGATGCATGCTGCTCTAGTGCACTTGACTCGGGATGAGGGAAGGAGCACTTGTTGGCCGAGTCAGATCGCCACTTGGGAAGGTACAACTTAAACTTCATCAGCTGCGCCAGCTGCGCCGGCTACGTCCCTGATCAATTCCTTCCAAGTCACTGCGTCCCTACCGCCTGCCGGTACATTCGAATTTACGCAAAGAGAAGCCAAGCCAAAAGCCATTCGAAATTCTCCTCATATTCATCATGTTCCTCGCATTCCTCGCATTCCATATGATCGATTGGTACCTGGTGCTATACACATGTGCATTTCACATCGTCGACGGCATTACCTCAGCCGCTAATCTCTCGTTGGTCTGTGATTCAGAATTTGCTGCGACGGCGGGGTGTCATTCCGATATTGGTCATTCAGAAAAACACCAAGATGTTTCTGCCACAAGCTTCTGCGGATGGAATACGGGTTGGAGGCAGTTTTGGCTTTCCAACAACATGTCACGTGTCACATCAAAAAAGACTCACTGTCGCTATACTGCCAGCCCTCCCATCTGGATCCGAAGCCGAATGTCCGTCTGATGCTTTCCCGTATTTCAGTTTGTCAACCCCGTAAACGTGAAGATATTGCGCCCCGAATACAAGTATACGAACGTGTGACAGAGTAGTTGGGCTGGCAATCTTCTTGGCCACTTCAGGAGTTTCCGCCTACGAGCGCTTTTGAGAACATCAAGTCACTCTGCCTGGCTGAAGAACCGAAAGGACGAGTTGCAATCAGAGAGGTGTTTTTATTGAGTTTTTATGGTTCTGCATCAATACAATCTTATGCTCGAGCGGCTTGATACTCGGAGCCCCGGATGGTTGTATTCAATCAATGCTGTGCATTGTGCGCTTCTTCCTTTTCCGAGCAGGGGACATGAATCAAGCGTGTCAAGGTCTCTCTCGTCTTCGAACCCTTTCGTGGACGGTGGAACACTCTCCGTCCGCGATTACTCAATTCACAAAGGGGTTTGTCTGCGTTGTTTGATTGAACACGATTGGTTCGTGTTGCACTCATTCTTCTCCATTTCTTTTTCTCCATCCTTTTCTCTTGGAACAAAAGCAAAGAAAAAAGGAAAGAAATCAAAAAAGGCATTACTAAACGCAGGATTTCCGTGTTGAAGCTATGGTACATGGTACATACTGACCTAGGTACCTAATGTACAGTACCTATGTACATACAATCTTTAAAAAAAAAAAAAGACTGCTGAAGCAGCCATCAATTGGACGACGACTTTAATCGGTCATGGCATCAGCATCAGCATCAACCAGAGTCGAGCGGCAACACACTTTTGAGGGGCACCTTGCGCCTGGCTTGTTGCCATTCGCCGTTGGCTTTTTGAGGCTTAATTCATTTAACCCAAAAGATGAAGGTGCTGACCTATTCCGGAACTCATTAGAGCCTGCTTAGGGTGACGACGGTCATCACGCAAGCAACTATTGTGGGACGACTCCCCATTGTGCCCATTCGTGAGGAGTCCACCACCGTTCAAGGGAGCGCCCACTTTGTTTGGCGCTCAGCCAACCGACGCGAAAGGCCAGATGGCGGATGGCGGCGGATGGCAGCGGATGAGGGCGGGTGAGGGCGGATGAGGGCGAATGACGCGGGATCCTCTTAAGCGTGCCCCCAACATTGAACACTGAACGGTTGCAGGGTCGTTTCGGGAGCACTGCGGTCCAGCCAGGCAGACCCTTGTCGGCTGCAATCCTACTACGCTAGCAAGGCCCAGCCACTACCAAGCAACTTGACTTGATCGTCACTGGTGGCGCCCGGCGAAGTCGTCAGTGCCGGCCAGATCTCCATGTCCGCATCACGGCTGCCAGCTTTCCTTTCGTACGAGAACACGCTGTGTGGACGCCCCCCTTCCCCCCCTTCCTCGCTTGGGCGACGCCGAAGAGATGGAGCATGGCATGGCATGGCATGGCATGTTGTGCCATGCCGTGCCATGCCATGCCGTGCCGTGCCATGCCCACGAAAGGCTCAAGGCTCTGGCTGGTGGTGGTAGTACCATGGCGTGGATCAGTACGGTCTACATGGCTAGGTAGATTATTGCATGCACCTCGAAGCACGCACCTTTTTTGACTTTTTTACCTTCCGACAGACAAGGCTGCCGCTCCCATGTGGCCTGCGCGCCGTTCTTGGCCTCCTTTGCCGACTTTCATCCCTGCATACCTCCGACCACTTTTTTGCTCTCGAGTGAAGGGAGGATGGGTTGCCGCGTCCTTTTGCCATTCTCACTACTAACCTAAGTACCTACCTACCGAGGTACCTACCTACCTAGTAGTATTCGGACACTGGGCAGGTACAGTGTGTATGAACAGCGGAGGAAATCTTTTCCGGCTCGTGTCTCTAAAAAGCTCCTTTCTTTCTGCCATAACGTCAGTAATGCTTGGATGGGTCGATGTGACGAAATGAGCCTCACCGGGCAATCCTTCCGCCATGGCCCATGGCCGTCTTCGCTGCCCTCGCACCTGTTCCGATGCCTTTTTTTTTTTTTTTTTTTTTTCCTATTTTCCCCATCCTCTTCGTTTTCCCCTCATCTGTCTCCTCCATGCATGCCGGGGTCAATGGCCATGCCTCGCCTCGCGCGCGCCCTGGAGTGCTTTGAACGTCGCACACTTCCGTCCCTGGGCGCCCCAATACGGCTTTTTGGCAGCACATCCGTGTACAACATGTTGCGGTGCGGACATGGTCAGATGTCGCAGTCGCACGAACTGACGCCCCCCAGGACTCAGGAGCCACACAACAAATCCATGTTCGCCGCTCCCCACTCCGGGGCGTTGTGCGCGGCGATGGGCGATGGCCGGGGAGTATCCCTACAATGGCGCAAATGGGATTTTTTCCCCTTTCATTATGTGCATGCAGTACAGGTTCTGTATGGATGGGCCTGAAGGTTGCCGTTTGCCGCAGACCTGACCCATGCATGATGCTCATGCAGGCACAGCAGTGGCCTTGGAAAGGATGAGCACTGTCGAAGGTACTGTATACTTCCGGGAAGAAGAGACTTCGGGATGAAGTGCCAATACAAATCACTTGTCGCGAATAAGCATCATTACATGTTGCTGGTTCCCTGTTGTGCTTGTCGACAGGCCTGTATCGTGTTCGTTATGGCCATTTCGATACCTGATCGGCTTGTTGGCAACTTGGTCGCATGGATCCTCTTTGTTATACCTTTTTCTTTTTCTTTTTCTTTTTTTTTGCGCCAGGGATCGTTCGTCCAACTGTTTGCCGACCTACGGATCTGATCCGATCACACGTCACAGTCCTGGGCAGCAATTCGGCACGCACGATATTATCTGGGTAGATACTTGCTGATGTATGTAAGCAGGTAGGTACATACAAGTACATATGAATTACCCGGTCCGTCCTCCCCGCCACTCACCACACACTCGTGTGCATCCATTGCATCCCATTTTTTTGCCATCTTGACCGGGAGCCCTCGCTTTGTGCCGGATGGATTCCCTCGAATCATAGTACATGCATACAATACCCATGGACGGATTCCTGATGAGCGAGGTTGGCAGTTGCAAGGACTGGACAAGGAAGGCACTGTTCCCTGACCACACATGTCCTTGCTCTGACATTTGTGCATGCGGAATGTGCAAGACGTGTTTGGCATAGAAACAAAGGAGCAGATACTGAAATGACGCTCGGCATAGACATGCAGCCACCTTTCATTTATATATACATTGTATGTATGTATATAAAAGAAGAAGAAAAGACAGAGACGTCCGACAATGTTGATGCAGAGGGTCGAGCCAACACAAGTTTGTTATTGCCCAACGTCTCACCGGGACGAATGGAGAGACGCACGGGCCTTGCAAGCAGCCCCGAAAAAAAAAGAAACGAAAAAAGAAAAAAAAAAAAGGAAAGCAGACCTACCGGCGAGACCTGCTCCTGCTGTTGACTTGTTTGACAGAGAAGAGCCTGGTCTGGCACAAAATAGCTGCAAACCTTGTATGTTACCTGGCCAAGTAAGCTTAGGTCTAAGGTATCCCGTGCCGAGGGTTGCGCAACGGGTGTGCCAACGGGTGTGCAAATGCGCGTGCAAGTACGTGTGCCAGTGCGTGTGTGTATGCGCGTGAGCGTGCGCGTGGGCGCTCTGCCGCGGCAAGCACCGCACCTGGGCGGTTGCTGGCTCTCGCGCAGCTGACAACTCGTGGCGTGGCGCTCCCGCGATGTGCCTACCTGCCACCTGCCACCTGCCACCTGCCACCTGCCTGCCTCCTACCTGCTTCCTGCCTACCTGCCTACTAGGTACCTGACCACCCGCCTCCGTGGCCATAGCAAGGCCTGGCAAACGTCCCAAGGCTCTACCTAGCAGGTACCTAGTACCTACTAGGTAGGTACTTAGTATGCAGTGTCTGGTGATCCTTTGACTCCCATCCAGATGTCATCCCCACTGCCACCAACCCGCCTTTTACGTGTTGGCCGCTTCCACCAACTAGTGCCACGGGCCTTCGCCTTCTCCCCCCTTCTTCAGTGTCCAACTGTCCCGCCCTGGCGGCATCGCATGGCGCGGTGCATGAGGGTGCTCTGGCGCGGCTGCGAGAGGTAATAGGCACCTACCTGGCTGCGAGACCTACATGTAACCTGTACGTCTATATGTACATAGATTTGAGTACTAAGGGTACCTGGGTAGGTACTTGCGGCGGATCAGACCAGGCTGGACTCTACACACACCCAGTGGTGTGTTTGTCAAGTGGGCAGGCACATGGCGCCACAGAACGGGGGCCGTGCCGACATGAGAGAAGAGAAACAAACCGAAAGAAAGGGAAAAAGAGAGAAGAAAGAGAAGAAAAGAAAAGAAAAGAAAAGAAAAGAGAATAAAAAAAAAGAAAAAGAAAAAAAAAAGAAATGGTACCCTCTTGGCTGCATCCCAATTCCACGCCACTTCAGCATGCTTTTAAGGTGCGCAGGCCGGTACTTATGCATGTTCTGGTGCAATGTCTGGTTCGTGCTGGTGCGTGTCTGGTCTAGTCTGGTCTGATCTGGTCACATTTTGTGCCACGCTACACCCCCGTCCAACTGAACCCCTCGCACCCCTTCCACCCCCTCCACTAGGCATAGCAACCAGCACCAGGCCAGACCAGACAGCACACACCTTGGCCTTACACCTTGGCGCCGAGGGGAGGGGGTCCCGGTGTAATGTGTTCCACTATCCACTGCCCGTCCACTGCCCACTGCCTGCCCACTGCCCACTGCCCATTGGGTTGGGGGACCTGGACCTGGACCAGTCAGGCGATCCAGTCTTCCTGACGATTCGCCGGTCACTGCCACTGCCAGCTAAGTACTGCCACTGCCACCGCTACTGCCACCGCTACTGCCACCACTACCTCAGCCTTGCTCCAGACCCAAGTCTCCTCCTCACATTTCTTTTTTCTTTTTTCTTCTTATTATTATCACTCTTGTTTTCGCTCGCGCTTCTATTATATAGTTTTCCCCTTCCGTCACAAAATCCGTCGGCCGCCTGGTCCGTCCCTGTTTCCGACCTCTTCTCTAGCTCCCCTTGCCCTGCGGAAACGTTTCTCGTGGGTGATGCACCAGCGCATATACCCGTCTTCCTTTCCATCGTCGACAAACGCCTTGGCTCTAGTGCGCCTCAACGGCTGAAGTTTGCAGTCCAGTCTGGCCACTTTCCCGTCCTGCGCGAGAGAGCAGCACCGGCACCTTCCCCCCGAGTCGCGCCGTTTAACTTCCGACGCCCCCCCCCCCCCCTTCTCTCTCTTTCCCCAAAAACCCAAGGGCCAAGCACATCCGCCGACAGTCAACACAAAACGGCCGCCTCTCCATTGTGAAATGCTCAATGCTTTCTCGTGACTAGTCAGTCGCTGCTACACGCGTGTCTCCCCTCCGGACCGTTGCAGTCAATTCCAATCCCCTAACGACTGTCGTCTCACCTTGGGTGCTCTCTCGTTGGCAGCAACTTCGAACCGTTCGTCGCTCAAGGCACAGCTTGCTGTTGTGTTATACCATTCGGACCACATCTTACTCCACGAAAAAGGCATACCAACCTCAACAACCGAATCCCACAGCCGTGGCAGGAGTCATTCGACCAATTTCTTTCCTTTTATCTTTCATCTTTCTCTCTTTTTTCTTTCACCCTCGCTCTTTTTTTTTTTTTCTCCCTTCGTTGTCTTTCCTTCTCTGTTTTTTTTTTACTTGTCTTGCGCGGTGCAGCAACAAAAAAGAAATCCCACCTTCTTCCAATTTCGTGCCCACTTCAGAGGAGAGCTTTTTTTTTTGGGAGGGCGGTGGAACGCTTGCGACTTGTGAAAAACTGTCCTCTTCCTCTACCGGGTGGTACACATCACCTTCTCATCGGCAGTGTGCAGCGGACTGGATGAGAGTGGTCAACCAAAGTAGACGCTACTGCACCACCAACACGGCGGCAAACAACAACGAGAGACCTTGGAAACTATGGAATCTCAAAACATGCCATCAACCATGCTTCCCAAAGCAGGATTGACCAACATTCTCAATAATGACGAGCAACCCACGACAAACAGCCACCCTCCACCACATCTGCGGGATTCTGGCTTCTTTTCAACCACAGATATGTCAAGTAAACGTACGTCTGTCCCATTTATGATTTCCAAATGCTTTTGTCGTGTCTTGGCTACTATGAGGTTCTGGGCATGAGCTCATGTGCCCGCGCAAGAAATGATATGCTCTTTTTTTTTTGTTCTTTGGTTGTACAAAAAGACCTACTAGTTTGCTAATCAAGTGAATTAATAACCCCCATCTGCAGACACTTCATCGGCGTCATTCAATGTGAACGGACTCAGTCCAGCAGGATCTGGCTATCAGTCCTCGCTCGCGGACAAGACGCCATCCCCCGTCGCGAGCAACACGATTCCTCAAGCACTCGTCTCTCCTTCAGCTAGTAACATGAGCGTTGCTTCCATGGTTTCTCCCACGTCTCCCATCAACGACCGTCGCTTCGATCGGCCGATATCCACCGAGTCCCAGATGCATAATGGAGCTACTCTAGGAGAGAACCTGGCTGCTGGAGGACCCAGGCGAGAAAGCGTGGACAGCAGAATAAACCAGGGAATTGGCGATTTGCGCTTGGGCAACTCACCATACGCCAGCAACAACCACTCCACCACGTCGGTGCACAATACTCTTCACGCTCAACGGAACCCACGATCTGGTCTAGAACCTCTCTCGATACATAGGATTTCCAATGGCTATCAACCGAGCACTGAACGAAACCCAATCGAACCAAAGGTCATCAAGACTGCACCAGCCATCACGGGTCCGGCAACCAGTCATATTGCCCGCGCTGCTGAGCCGACAAAGGGTCAAGCCTGGGCTTTTCCTGAAGAGGAGATTCAACGAGTCGGGCCTCCAGGCCTCTGCAACGACTCTCGGCGCAGCAGTATTACAGAATCCATTGCCAGTAGCCAGTTCACAACCGAGTCGAGACTTCCGCCTGGCCAACGAAGACTCGAGGACGGCGCCGAGTTTGCGCGCATGTCCAACATGTCCACCGAATTCCCCCCCGTCCACCACCACACCATGCACCACAAGCAATTGAGCGACCTGCAAGCCGAAGAAGCCAACGGGCCGCCCGGATCACAGCCATATAGTCGAACGCCTGAGTTGAGGGTGAGCCACAAGCTGGCCGAACGCAAGAGGCGAACAGAAATGAAGGAGCTCTTTGACCAATTAAGAGATTTGATGCCACAAGAACGCGGGTCCAAGGCATCGAAATGGGAAATCCTGACCAAAGGTAAGTTCCGATGGGAGGAGGGGTAGTAGTGTGTGTGTGTGTGTGTGGGTGGGTGGGTGGGTGTGGGGTCCGCCGCCGTGGACCGGCCTTGCAGAGATGTGTGCTAACTCGTGCATTCCCAATACCCACAGCCATTGCCGAACACCAACGACAAAATGATCACCTTCGTTTACTTCAGTCGCATTACAACACGGCTGCAGCCGAGAATCAGATGCTGCGCCGCGAACTTGAAAACATGCGCATGGAAACCGCGCAGCTTCGAGGCGAGTTGAACTCGACGGGACACGCACAACCCGGTCCACCTCCGCCACCGTCGCCTGCCTCGGTGCCCTCAGTGGCGCCACCACAGTCCCAGAGTTCGCAATCTAAGTTGACGTCTTACGGAAATGACCCCTATGCCGGCCCCAACCGAAATGAGCTGCCTCCGCTCCGATCCATTCACGCTGGGCCTGATTCCATGACTGGCGTCCAATACGATGCTCCCCGCGTCAATGGCTACCGACATGAGAGGTACTAGAAGACGTGTGAAGAATGCCGTCATGGATCAGGATTTGGTATTGGTCGTGGGAGCCAGCGACTTTTTTTTTCCCCTCCTCTGATTTCCCTATGTCTATATGAAACCAAAATACACACGATTTGATGACAGTTATCCAAGATGTGACCTCAGAAATCATTTTGATCTGAGGGTCATCATTACTAGCTCCGTTGGGGTTTCTCAGCTGTACTTTTTCTCCATCCTTTTTTGTTCTTTATTTTCTATTTCTTTTTTTTTTTTTTTTTTTTAGTACAACTCGCTATGCCTCCCCCCAATTTTTTGTACCCTTTTTTGTACCATCTTACCGACTCCCGACTAGTCAATGATACTTCTGGTGGTATTATTGCCCACGAGTGGCTTTCTTTTACGTCTCTTAACTTGAGCCAAGAGATCTATCATGGGTTCGACGAGCACAATGTCTGCAGTTGGTTACGACTGCTGCCCACGCGGAGCTTCGGAGCAGTCAACCTTTTCACAGCCATGTCAACATGAGGCTACAGTTCTGGATCTGATTCATTGCTTCGTCCTTGCTTTCCGACAATCCATGCGTCAACACTTTAGCTATCAAACGACATGAGGACAGAATGGGACAAAATCTCTGCACGAATCAAGAGCCGAACAAAGTCGATTAGACGGCAATCCCGAAGGCCGAATCCGTCCCAATCTCACCAACAATTCGAGAGGATGGTTTATGCTTCTGCAACACATGGCACGCGGGCACTGGACCGATTTGCGAGGAGGGTACTGTGGCTAAAGAGAGCGTGATGAGGATTCGTCACAGCAAACGAAAAAGAAAGAGAAAGAGGGAAAGAAAAGCCTTTGAACGGTTTCTTGCTCGGGGTGGATGTATAGAAGCGATATGCTAGAGACTCTAGAATGGGAGGGGGCGAAACCCCGGGAAAAAGTGCCTCCGATGAGAGCGGCCAGATTTGCTGCTATGTCTTTTTTTTTCTCCTTTTCCCTTTTCCCTTTTCCCTTTTCTCTTTCTTCTTTCTCCCTTTTTTTCTTTTTTACTTGTCTTTTTTTTCGCGCCCACTTGGATTGTGAGTGAACAAGGATTTGGACTTGAGCAGGGCATTATACTCTCTTGAAGGACAGGGAAGCCCAAGCATGAAAGGGGCCTCCGAGGCCGATGGGGACGGCAGCGTTGGGCGGTTGAGCGAAATGTAGAAGCTATGATGGTATGGGCGTACCAGTGTACCAGGCAGGAGAGGATATAATGGACTGTCCTTTTTTTTTTTTTTTTTTTTTTGACTTGAGAGATATCGTCTGTTTGTGACGAGTACGCGTGTGTGCTAAGGAGCGGTGGCGGTAATGATATGGGCGTGATTTGCGGGGACTGGGGCATGACAGAAAATAAGTGAGATGAGGTGAGAGGAGGTGAGAGGAGGTGAGAGGAGGTGAGAGGAGGTGAGAGGAGGTGAAGATGAAGGTGAAACAAAGTGAAGGTAAAAAGAAAAAGGACAATCTACGCATGTGATTTCAAAGTCTTCGTGTTTGACAAACCTAGTGCCATGGAATGAATAAAGTTGCTCGAAATCGACGCGATTGAGTTGCGCTGAGACTTGTACCCCTCCCCGTGACGAGAAAAAAAAAACGGATGACGTCTTCTAAGCGCCGGCGGAAGCGGGAAGCGGGAAGCGGGAGGCCAGGAGGTGGTGCCTGGCTAATAAGCGCGTGTAGGTGGCCACCCGTGGCTAGGCAGATAAGTACCTAGGTAGTCACCCAAGATGTACCTAATTCCTGTGCCGAGAGAACAGTAAAGAGCGGGACTAGTACGGATTCGGCACTTTTTTTGGTCTACGGGTTCAGGTTTGGCTGGAGCTGAGGCTTGACATTCCCGTGCGCTAAGCTCACGAGGGGGACTGGAAGCCCAGCCACTCGGGGGGGGAGGCGAAGTTGCGGTTAAGGTTCGCTTTTGGTCTGGTTTTCTGATTCTGATTCGAGGTTTGGTTGTTGGCTTCTGTTGTGTCTGTGTTGTCGGTTGAATACGAGAAGGCGCTGGACAGGTCACGACTCACGACTCACGACTTGCGAGTCACGAACTCCACACCGGCAAGTTCAACGATAGGGACTATCACTGGATACTTGTCTTGCGCCTATCAGGTGTATATGGTAGCACCGAGGTACATGGTCAGGGTGAGCTTGTATGGTAATACAGCATGCCGTGAAGCC
This sequence comes from Claviceps fusiformis PRL 1980, assembly GCA_000223055.1. Taxonomy (NCBI): domain Eukaryota; kingdom Fungi; phylum Ascomycota; class Sordariomycetes; order Hypocreales; family Clavicipitaceae; genus Claviceps; species Claviceps fusiformis. The sequence goes on from AFRA01000641.1 coordinate 16,868, forward strand.
ATCCACGCATCCCGAGTCCGCCAGAATGTATTATAAACGAAGTCTCTGCCAAGTCCGTGGCTCCGATGGCGCTGGGTGGCGCAAGTAACGGGCGTAAAATCATTCAGGGTCCGTCCTGTATGTCTTGGCAGGATGGAAAAGTGCTGACACTTGTATGGTTACGGGGTGTTAGCATCCTGCGCCAACTCGGTCTCGGAAGCCAGTTGTGACCAGCGATGACTAGGCGAAGTACTTGTGCACTCTGGGTTGAACCAAGCGGGCATACCATAATCGAGGCACTCGTAGCTTCCTTTACTACTTATGAATACATCACACCCGGTGCTTGTAGTGTGTGGATGGAAGTATCCAGGCCGTACCGGCAGATGTGGATGCCGTGCCCGAGTTGGCGCCTACGGCGGGTAAAGGGATAGCTTGGAGTTATGTGGCGTGTGGTAACTTGGCTCTGGTGGGATTGATCTACTGGCCTTTGTGGACTTTTGGGGGGGCTTTAACTATAGCGAAGGGGATGGAGGGATGGGGAGGGTGTGTTTGGGGTCGGGGGGAAGAAGGATTGAAAGAGAAGGGGAAGGAGAGAAAGGAGAGATGAAGGGAAAGAAAGAAAGATAAACAGAGAAGGAAAAATAAAGAGACAAAAAAATACTAACAGTATTATATGAAACTTGGGGTAGTAAGTGAAGTATACACATGTGTAAATATATATATATATATATATATATATATGGATATGAAAGTGGATGGATGTATATGGATCTAGATGGACGTGACGTAGTAGTGTGGCGTGCGCGCCCAATCGCCACGTATGGCGCCAGAGGAAAGAAAACGGAAAAAGAGGAAAACGGATTCATTTCACGTTGACGGATGTACATGTGATAGGTGGTGAGACGTACATACATGTGTATATGCAATACGACATACATACAACACGTGCAGGGCCCGAATGCATGCATGTGCATCGAATGCACCCCCCTCAAAGGAGAGATACACCGGACCATGGTCTTGCTGAAAAAGAAAGAAAAAGAAAGGAAAAAGAAAAGAAAAGAAAAAGAAAAAGAAAAAGAAAAAGAAAAAGAAAAAGAAAAAGAAAAAGAAAAAGAAAACCATGAGCGGACGTGACGCCTCGCATTTCTTGCCTTGTTCGGCCTTTCTTGACGCAATCCCCGCCCCCTTCTGCCATCTCTAGACTTTGACGGCACACGTCCCGCCTTGCCACGATTTGGTCGTGCCCTTCTGTCTGCTCTGCATGGGTATGTGCCACGCGGGAAAAGAGACTGGAGGTTGGGATTCTCCGCGGGATGTCTGCCCAGCTAGAAGCCAGACAGGCAGATGGACAGATAGACAGCCAGATCAGACGATCGGACATGTGACAAAGACAAACATATGGCGGGCATGTTGTCTCGTCATGGATTCTACAAGCTCTGTCATCTTCTCCTCTCACCTCGTTTGCCGCGTAGAGTCTAGTTCGAGCCGGAGGAGGCGCACCACGTTTTGTTGCTGGCCGCAGCATTCGACGCATCATCTCAACGCAGCGTGGACAAGGTGAGCTTTTCGCACGGCCGTGACTGGCAGCTCCTCGGCCCAGTTCCGCATGTCCAAGAGACAATCGGGTCAAGGAAGAAAGAAAAGAATGAAAAGAAAAGAAAAGAAACAAAGCAATAAAGGCAAAGTACTGCCCCTGGGAAATGCCCATGTACGCACTTGGACGGAAGTGACCCCCCACAAGGACTACATGTGTATGCCCTTGTGCCCTTGTGCCCTTGTGCCCTTGGGGCTTGGGCAGCCCGTTGTGTGATTTTGTAAATTTTGCTTGTGCTTCGCCGGGAAATGCGGAAGCAGTTCAGGGGCGTGCCAAGCAGGACTTATCGCGACTGTCTTGAAAGGGGTCATTCCTATTTTTCCTATTTTTCCTTTTTTTTAAGAAAAAAAAAATGAAACGTAAATGAATAAAGTAAAAAATAAACAAAACAAAATACACCCCTTCACGCTCTGCGTGCGCTACTCGGAAAAGATCAATCCATTGACCACGATGGACATTTTCCAGTCTCCGTCACCCAACCTCCCCCTTTTTCTGCCATGCCGGAACGTACACATGATGTACACCGAGTACACTAGTGTTTGTCTCGTCTTTTTTTTTTTTTTTTTTTTGAAGCGAGACAATTTTTTAATAATTTTTTTTTTAAAAAAAAAACCTTAAAAAAAAAAACTCGCGTCATCATCGACCATTGTTCTTTTCCTGTGTCGAGCGCCGCATTGTATTTCCGAGAGTTTATTTCCCTTGGGAAAGCCTTTTCTGGGAAAAGCGGCGGGCATTATTTCCTGATGGGGACAACGGAGGGGCTGCTTTAGACCTGTTTGGGGTTTCGCCAAGGTGTCTCTGGGCTTTGTTGGTTTTGAGTTGGTTGGTGGACGCCACGGAGGGGGTTGAAAATGTTTATTTGGGGAGGGAGGGTTTGCTAGTTGGATGAGGCAGGGGGATTGTGTTTGCGATTGCGGGTGTAGTTGTAGTCGCAGGAGAGATGTAGCTGTATGAATTCGCAGTTGTAGGTTAAGCTGCATGAAGCTACCGTTAAGCTCAAGTTAAGTCGCAGCTTAAGGTTGTGGTCAATTTTGCTGTTGTAGGTTAAGGTGCCGTTAAGCTGAAGTTGCAGCTGAGTCGTGATTAAACGGCAAGTTGTAGGTTGAGGTGCAGCCAAGTTGTCCGTTTTGAGTTGCAGTTGACGTGTTAGCTGAAGATGCAGTCGCAGCCAGAGTTGTACTTGAAATCATACTTGAATGATATTTAGTTGCGGTTGCTTGTCATCGTTGTCATTCGGTGCAAAAGACGTCGCATGCATGGCCGTGTTTCCATCTTTCCATCTTTCCATCTTTCCATCTTTCCATCTGGCGGACGATGCCCCTTTTACACGCAAACGACTCTCCCTCCAACGGTGCACAACATCCATGCAGTGGCAGGCCACGCCCCAGCCTTCATATGATATGACAGATTGTCCGGACGGACCTCAAGTCCCTGCACCTGCCGTATATATGCTTCATTCGTTCCAGTCCCGTCTCCAACTCACTCTGCCACCGCACGCATCCCACCCTAATCCGATCCAAGCGTCTTTGTGATCCTCTTGTGCTTTCTTGTAGGTCCGTCCTGAGTATACTCAGATTGGCGAGAATGTTGTCTTTGGGATGCATGGACCGTACTTGCTTTCCGGAAGAATGAAGAATCCGAGCACCAGCTTAGGAGGCCACGTGGAGGGGAGGAGTCGAATCCTGTCTTTATATAAAGAAAAGTTCTTTTACATATAAAAAGTCTTTTTCATATATAAAAAAGTCCCTTCTATATAGAAAAAGCTTTTCTTTTATAAAGATATAATCCATTTATATATATAAAGAGCGTCTTTATATATATAAAAGTCCCTTCATACAAAGACAAAGTAGTCTCCCCGGCAACTTTGCACAGAGCGCAGGTGCGAAACGAAGTATACCATGCGGACGAGCTCGGCGTGGTCGATGATGTATGCTGCGGTAGAGCAGAGCAGGTCTATAAGCATCTTTGTCAGCAGGCATGTCGTTCTGAGTCTTTTTCTCTTCTTGTGTTGGATTTATAAGGGATGCTTGGTATTGGGCATGTCTTGTTAGAGTCTTTTCTCTTTTTCTTTTTGTTTCTTTTTGTTATTTTTATTATTTTTTCTGCTCCTTTTCTTTATTTTTTCCCTTTCTTTCTTTCTTTCTATTTTCTTTCTTTCTATTTTCTTTCTTTCTATTTTCTTTCTTTCTATTTTCTTTCTCTTTCTCTTCTCTTTCTCTTCTCTTTCTCT
>AFRA01000642.1:0-20681 GCA_000223055.1 Claviceps fusiformis PRL 1980
CCCTTTTCCCCTACCTTTTTAGAAAAAAAAAACAATATGAAAAAAAAAAGTAAAAACGAGATTAAAAAAAAAAAAAAGGAAGAGAAAATAATAAAGAAAGATAGAAAACAAGAGGCCGCAAAAAAAGCGACTTGTATATACCATTGACATGACATGGGTGTAGATGGTGGGGAAAAGAATAAAGGGATTTGAATCGGCATGGACAACGCAGCGGGCAAGGATGAGAGACGGGAGAAATACCAAGCGTGATGGGAATTATAGGCAGCGACTTGTGGTTTTTGTTATTGTTTTTTTGTTATTATTATTATTATTATTATTTTTTCCCTTTTTCAATTTTTATACGTACATTTAGATTCATTTTCTACTAGGGTTACTGGAAATGCTTAGTCCACTCTTGTCCTGCATGCATTCAAAACGTGATGCCGTACGAAAGTTTTACAAATTTCGTCACTCTCGCGCCGCAAACACCTTTTCAGGTCGTACAAGAGGCCCGAGGGAAACAATCACGTGCACGTCTCGAGCAACCCCCGACATACATACAAATTATTTATTAAATTATAGACAAGAAGTCGGACACTAGTTGTCCAATACAACACTCTTTAGCAGTTTCTTGTTCCACCAAAAAAAGTAGAAAATCAGCTTCGCAAGTCCCCTGGTATGGACAACTGACAGGCCAGCGGACCGGACAAGAAAAGAAAGAAAAATTATTCGGGGTTTCAACCCCAACACATTAAATCAAGGCCTCTGGATCATAAATGGACCGTTGGATGCCCAAACACTCCTCCTGCCCGGGTCGGTGGAAGGCTGAGGGACGTACAAACCCCCTATGGGCATGTATTTTATTTTCCACCGAAAAGGAGCGTCCATTCCTGGAGGAACGAAAAGAAAGAGAAAAAAAAAAAAAGGTTGGAGGGCCAATATATTCGGTTTTGCCACCAGACATATTAGGCGAGGGCGGCCAGACCAGCAATAACCAGGATGGCGGTGCTGAGCTCGGCCTTGAAGGCGCCAGCAGTAACGGGCTGGACGGGCCGAGTTGGACCAGTGGTTGGTCGGGTGGCGTTGCCAGGCGCAGTACCGGTAGGCCTGGGGACGACAGCAGTGGGAGGAACAACTGGAGTGACGCTTCTTGTCGCGTTTCGTGAGACGGAGGGAGTTCGTGAGGAAACGGGAGAAGGGGTGCTGCTTCTCAACGAAGTCGTGGAGACGACCACCGAAGGCGAGGTGGTGGGAGCCCTGCTGCTCGTGACATTCTGGCCAAGAGCAGAGGCGACGAAAGCGCCGGCAACGAAAACCTGAGTGAACTTCATTGTGGATCGGTGAGGAAGAAGACTTGACGATGGTATGGAGGCAGTGGATTCCAATTCTGAGAATGATAAAACGATGGTTATTCGAGGGGGGGGATGCTTTGGTTTCTTGTATCTGAGCGAAAGGCGATCAAGTTGGTCAAGACGCAAAGAATCAGTGATTGTTGATGCTGGAGAACTGTTGATGATGGCCGTCGAGGACGTGTATTATATAGTAGTGGTGTGGTGGTGTAGCAGCACTCTTGGGACAGATTAAGTTTTTTCTTCTTCTTCTGATTCTATTTTTTTTTTTCTTTTTTTAAAAAAACCTTTCCCTTCTTTACACTTTCTTACTTACACCCTTTTTTTTTGGGTCATCTGTTCTTTCTTTTTGGGCGTGAAAAAAAAAAAATCATATAGTGGCGTGCAAGCGCGGCCTTGCCACACACGTCGTCGGCAATTGTGGCACAAATGTCAGTCAGTCAGTCATGGATGATGGACTCATGGAAGTTGCGCAATCATCAATGTGGCGTTGTAACTTGTGAGCAACCCACTTGGCCGCCCCCATCCGTGCACATGAATTGGTCGAGCCTTTTACTTTTTTTTTTTTTTTTTTTTTTTTTTTTTTTTTCCCTTTCTTCCGTCTCTTTCTTTCTTTTGCCTATCGGAAACGGCAATCTCTCAAAGCTGTGTCGGCTGCTTCTGGCAAAGCACGTGTGGGGTAACCTTGTCTTGGTCGCAGGTCCCCTTGCGCCCCTTTTCCAGACGGAAAATCAACAAGGCTTGCCGCGGCTGTCACGTTTTTTTAGTTTAAATCATAGTACCCTGCAGCGGGTACTCTGTTTGCGTGGAGACAAATCTATTCTATCCGTCCCGATAAAAACTCTACTGACGCTACTGACAAGACTATCCTCTTGGTGCCAGAAAAGACTACACCTCTGGCGTCTGTAGTATAAGCCTATTCATATTTAGACGACGGCTTATTTGGCGCCAATAGGCTATCAACAAAACATGTGGGTAGGCACGGAGGGTAGCCCTTTCCGGCATTAAGGGGATACAGAAATAAATGAAAGAAGTGAAAAAATGGGAAAATGGGAAAATAAAAACAGAAAAGGAACAAGAAAGAAGAAAGAAGAAAGAAGAAAGAAGAAAGAAATAAACGACTCGGTGGCGTTGGCCGTTGCGCATGTCAGGTCCCGGCCCAACCCCAGGCCCGCATAGCCAAAAGTCTAACCATGGCGTCTCCCAGAAAACGAATCGGTTTAGACTTTTCAAGACCCGACCTGAACCCTGCTGTTAGGCTATCTTTTCTGTAGTGGCAGGTCGAGTCAAGGCTGAAGCTTTCAGCATGTGATCTACAGCTTTGTCCGTGCTTGATGAAAGCTCGAGATGTTTGTCCATCTCGAAGGGGAGAGGGACTCTGATAACATTGCATCTCTCTACTTTTCTCATGACAAGTTTGTTTCCTTGCAGTAAGGCGCCTAGGAAGTCACGGAACTCGCACTCGCACCAATACACGGTAGATACTTCTTACATGGTGTATGCTGTATCTCTCCGTACTGGGGGTGTATTAGTACTTCTATTATAGCGTAATCTCTCTATAAAGCCAAGTGACTTACCATCAGCTCACTAGCCCTTTTCGTGACCTCGGTAACTTCCAACAGGCGACTCGAGAAGCATGTACCGACGCATTCTCTTCCTCGGCAGTAAGGAGATAGGGTTGCAACTGCAACCTGCTACTAAATTCGTATCCATATCCTCCCCCCCTCCCCCGGGGTAATGCCCGTCGCTACGGCCGAAGCCTGACAGGTCCCCATCCCAGGAAGTTGGAACTACTGATGGGACTTGCGGCATGCGGTCTAGTCTAGCCTCGTCCATGATGCACAAATAGTCCCGGGTGGCGGATAAAAAAGCGGGAAAGTAAAAAAAAAAGATAACGAAGGCGAAATGTGAATCTAAAATAGCACCGAGAATCTCGTCTCACATTCGGCGTTTTCTCCGACATTGGCATGTAGATGCGTGCCTTGGAGCAAAAAGGAGCAGACACAAAATACATTATCGTGTCAAACCAATCTCCTCCCGTGAGTCGTTACTACACCCGATTTCGTGCCAACTGTTTTTGCATATTTTCCACTTGTGCTATTATAAGCCCGGTCATCGTCTGTAGTCAGCAACTTCCACCACGACTCGCCTTTCGAAACTAGCATCGGAACTGTTTTTCTTCACTCCATCCAGTGTCTCACAAGACGGAAATCCCCCCCCCCACCCCTCCGCATGTATTACCGCGGAATCTCGTCCCGCAGCCTCGCTTGGGTGGAAAATCTCTGCCCCCCTTTCTTCCATATCTATCTCCCGCCTTTCCCCGCGCTTACCTTTCGTAGACATGAGGTATCACGGTCATCCCTTTCATTGCGGCAAGGCGCCAAAGGGGGCGTAGAATCCACGTTTGCACTGATACTAGCTCGATACTTCTAGTTAGGCCATTGTTTACACGGCGCGTGATGAATCTCTAGGTATTAAAGGGTAGTTGGTAGTACATAGTTTATACCTTCATCTGTCCCAATGATGCCGAGAAGGCTACTACATCATGGTACTCATCCACATTTCTTTTATCGCTAACGAGAAGATACTAAGCCCTTCTCTAATAACTTACTGTATAAGGGTGGATAGGTACGGAGGTGTAGCCTTCTTAGCAGCAAATGGATAAAGTTCTGTAGTACCCTTGGCTTACTAGCGCTTTCGTGACCTCTTTGGCACCTTACCGCACTCAAGGGGATACTTTATCAGGAACCCGAGTCCCCAAGTCTTCCAGACCGTGAAAGACCGTGTCACGAAAACAGCCATCCTGTCTCGAAAGCGGGCAAGTGGCCTTGACAATGCCGAGTCATATCAATGTCGACATCAACGAAATCTGACAAGAAACAAAAGCATATTCCTCGGCTGACGGCGACGTTGGCAAGTGCCACGCTCAACGGCTGTGAATGCGGGGTCAAACATGTAGCGATTCAGACTCGGAAGATGAACGGGGATTTCTTATGTGGTTGTCGCGGCTTTGTGTTCCGGACTGGCTGCTTTCTGACTCGAACTCGGAATTTCGCTGCTCCTTTTCGATACGGTGGGATATGTTTGCGGCTTTTGCCATGAACCACCAATTACTCATGACATTCTATCCGGAACCTCTTGAACCACGTTCAATAGAACAAAATGCATTTCTGCGCAAGACGCTGCTTTCCCCCGAGTTGAACCTGCCAACATCACAATGCCCTCGATACCTTGCCTCGTTCACGTCTGTCCACGTCACAACCCGCGATGCGGACTGCCCATCCTCCATTCTACCTCTGATCCGGTGGTTTTCTTGCCCAGCACTTTCGCTCCTGCTCATGACCCAGCTGCAGTAGACAGCGGGTAACTTGAGGAGAGTGATTCGGATCGGTAGCCACAAGTCACTTCAATACCTCCCGTACTTTCTCGTGCGGTACACCCGAGACGGGCGTCTGTTTAGACTGTCCAGTCCGTGCCGTCTTGGAAATGAGATATACGGCCCCCCATGGTTGACCCTTGTAGCGCTCACATCAGCCGTCGGCTCCAGACCAGCAGAACAATCTGCGGCTGAAAAAAAATGACCACACCAACCCACATACCATGCATGTTGCAGAGAAGGGACCACAGAAGCAAGGGAAGACAAAGAAGAAAACCAGAGGCATCTAGTCCCAGCCATCTTCCACAAAAAAAGGGCTCTGGCAGAGGCGCCGCCGACCTGATCTGTCTCGGTAGCTAATCAGGAATTTCTGGGTCCAAACAAAGCGGCGCGTTGTCGACCAGATACCAGCAAGTGGTGTGCGAGTGCGACGTGCGGGGAAGGCCTAAGAAGCCTCGCTCGCGCTTTGTGTCTTTCACGTGTAATCAATAGGGAAGCCGTCGGGTGGGAATCCTAGCATCGTGGGATCGGATTCGATAGCTTTTGCTGTATTATTGACTATTGGTATACGAAATGGATGATTAGTACCGTATCCTGCTGTGAAGGGTACTCTTTTCGTCAAGTGCGGAAAAAATCAATAGTGAAGTCGTCTGGTGGAAGATACTAGAATCGTGGGTTTACCCGATAGCTTTTGCTGCATTGTTGACTATTGGTCCGTGAAGTGAGTGATTAGTGCCATATCCTGCCGCAAAAAAGACTGTTGGATATCCTCAAGTGCAGAACCATCAATGGTGAAGTTATCAGGTGAAAGCAGTAAAACCGCGGCATGAAAATTCATAGCTTTTGCTATATGTTGACTGGTGGTATATCAAATGAATAATGAGTGCCATGTCCTACTTAGTAAAAAAAAAAAAAAAAAAAAAAAAAAAAAAAAAAAAACTAAAGTTTAATATCCTCAAGTGAGGAAATAGTAAAGGTTGCATACCCGTGACCACGTGCTGCTGTGAAGAAAACTGTTTGATTTCCTACGCGCGAAAAAAATCAACAGTGAGGCCATCCATTGGAAGTGCTAGAACCACTGCATTGAATCCGATAGCTGTGGTGCCGACTGCTAGTACATGGAATAAATAAGCAGTGCCACGTCCTGCTGTAAGAAACTACGCAATATCCTCAACTGCGGAATCATCAACAGTAAGGCCATCCCGCGGAAGTACTAGACATTGTGATGCTTGATGGGACAGCCTTTGCTGCTGCTGTCGTTTGCTGGCAGGGTTTGCCGACTCTCGTGGATCACGGCCCAAAGAAAGCTGGCCGCATGATTGTTATACATGGATCCTAGCATGGAACATTAAAGGTTGCCTTTATAAGTAATTAGATGATTTTTTTTTTCCTTTTTTTTTTTTTTTTTACAAAAGAAACCCAAAAAAGAAAAGATAAAAAAAAAGTTGAGATTAATTACATCATTCGTACATTTAATCCGTAGCTTTACTATTCATCTTTGATGCAACATAGTCCAACTATTCTTTTTCTCATCACAACGCCCCATGAGTGAAGCGCCAGCGTGTCCCGGTCCGCGAATAACTCAGCCGAATCACGTTAGCGAATAGGCAACGAGCTGTTCCCCCATTACAGCAGAAATGCGCATCCCCAAGAAAGCAGGTTCGTTTCTATCCCTACAAAAAGCTGCATCGGTCGCCGCCGACGGCCCGGCGTCTCACGGACCTGATCACGCGGCCAGGACAAGCAAGGCCGGCGTTGGGACGGACACGTCCCGTGCAGTCGGGCTCATCTCCGCGGGCACCGGCACCGGCACCGGCAGCGCCGTCTGGTCCAGGGGTGGCAAAACACATACTGTACATACGCCAGGCGTGGACGGTGCCGAGCTGCTTCCCCGGGCGAGTACATTGCGTCACGGACGCATTCTCAAACTTTTTTTTTTTTTTTTTTTTGGAAATACCCCTGAGCTCACCGATCATAGCATCATCCTCGAACACTACCCCTCACGCGGCCGTCCAAAGCAGCGAAGCTACATAGATGTCGCGGAACTCGAGAATCCAGTTCGGTCATGGCCTCTTTAGCCCCCCTCCCTTTTGCCTCCCCTTTTTATTCCGTCTCCTGCTATTTTCTTCTTTTCTGTTCTTCTTTTGACGTTTTTTTTTTTTTCGCTTTCGATCTCGCTCCCGTTTCCCGCTCTTGCCAACTCCTTGATGCCTCTTCCGGTAACGATGACGTAGAAGCCATTTATCGACAGTGCACTGCACACAGGATGATGGGCCATGAACGGGCACGCGAATCACCCAGGGACACGGGGGGTCATGGGGATTTGGATTCGATGCTGTAGAACAAAGCGTTGCGTCGTCTGGCTGGTAAAGAGTACGACGGAAGGAAAAGGGAGAAAAGAGAAATGGGGATAAGAAGAGAAAGAAAACACACACAAACACAAACACAAAAAAAAAAGAGGACAGATATGCCCGACACAGGAAGCAGCATTACGCAGCGACTTTGAACAACAGCCTGTGCTGTTAATATATCCAATACCAATACCACCCAGACCGAGACGGAAAATACAATGTCCATGTTCACATAAACAAAGAAGAAAGAAAAGAAGAGAAGAGAAAAGCCTCGACTGAGGGTATGAGGCCTCCGTCTCCCCCCGCCCCCGGCACCCGATCCCCGGTTCCCTGGCAGGAGGCTATGCCAGGAACATGGACATGATACAACATGATCCATGGCCGGATATCTCGGCCACATGGGTCGTCTGTCTACCCGACGGGGGAATCGCAAGATTTCAAGGAATTCTATGGATTCTGGGTGCGCTGATCTGGGCTGGGGAGGTCCATTTGACCGAGAATGACCAACTCAAATCAACATTTCACCGGAACATGGGGGGGGGGGCCTTGAATTGAAGACGATCTGGGTGTCACTTGCTCATTGGATGATTCCACTTTATTTTATTTTGGTTTGTCTTTTTCTTTCTACCTTTTCCACTTTGATTGAATTCAATTCCTCGCCTCGTCGGGCCTTGTCCTTTGTCAATTTTTGTGTTGGGGAAAAAGGGAAAATAAAAAAATGAGAAAAAATGAGAAAAAATGAGAAAAAATGAGAGTGTGGCGCAGACACGGCAGACGCGCACATGAAAGGTACATGAAAATAATATTAATGATACATAATAAAGGCAAGAGCGTAACAGGGAAGAAATGATCTCTGCCGTTTCGCCCCCTCCTCTCCCCCAGCTTGCAACAAGTGGAGCCGAGGTCATTCCAAACAGTCTGCCAGGGAATTCTGGTTGCAGAAAGATGGGGAACGACTTTGCGGCCCCACCGTCAGCAAGACCACGTCAATGAGCCACTCAGAGCACTCAGAGCACTCAGAGCACTCAGAGCACTCAGACCCCCCCGGCGCGAGGCCAAGCCAGCATTGAAACATGCCAGCACGGCCTTGTTTGGCCTGAGCCCGGCCGTGGCCCCACTTGGCGCCTCCAGCTCGTACCTGCAAAGAACAAATTGAGGAGGGAAGGAAAAATAGGGAAGAAAATGAAATTAAAAAAAAAAAGAAGAAGAAAAAGACTAACAAGAAACAATAAGGGAAAGAAAGAAAGAAAAAAGAGAAAACACCAAAGAAGAACCAGGCACACATTCATCCGATCCATCAGATTTCAGAATGCACCACGCCAGGTACTGAAGTACCTAGGAACTGCACCAAGTACTCACCACCAACCAATCACTTATCTGCTCGCGTACCAAGTACCGAGTCACTAGCGAAAGAGTGGGTCTCAGCCAGACACGGCGCCGGGCTCAGATGGTCTTTTTTTTTGTCTTTTCTTTTTTTTTTCTCTTCTATTTTTTTTTTTTTTAAATCGGGTCGTGCTGCTGGGTCCGGGCACCTACTGCAGATGTACCAAAACCACCCAACCCCCACGGAATGAAACAGTGAAACAAGACAAAGGCAGGCAGGGAAAAAAAAAGGCACCACGAAACCAAATTCCAACTCCTCCATCTTTCATTCATCCTTACCTTCCCTCACACTCCTTTCTTCCCATCTTCAACGTCACTCCTTTATTTTTTTATTGATTGAATGATTTTGCCATCTCGATTGGTTTCCTTTTCGTCCGATCCGCTCACGCGACCGCTTTTCTTGTTCGTTCCACTTTGCATGCATGCAATGTTCAACTCGACATTCTGAACCAGATTTCTTGAGCGCCTTGTTCGGCGCCCACCCCCCCCCCTTTTTTTTTTTTTACTTTATTATTATTATTCTTCTTCTTCTTTTCGTCTCTCCTCGCCCGCGCGCCCGTCGATCCGCCCCCCCCCCCCCCCTCCCTTTTATTCTCTGTATCGTGTGTATAGATATACACACAAACACAAACACACACACACACACGTCATGGCCACATCGAGAGTCCTGTCAGGCTGCTTGTACGGCATCTTGCTGGCCAGAGCCGCAGCACAGGCATCACAAGCACAGCTCTGCGCGAGCGTAAATACCGCGTCGAGCGATCCAAGTACGAAACCAGCCCTCCTCGTGCCCGTCATCGACCTCGCCTCCCCCCACAAAGAGGGGAGGGGGTCCACCGCCCCAAAGGAGAAAGAAAGAAAAAGACACCAAGAAGAAGAAGATCGAAAAAAAAAGGGCCAAGAAGATGGAGGACAAAGTAGAGGAACAACCCAGCTAACCCCATCCCCCCCCCCCCCAGCACCGAATACATACCAGAGCGTCGGAGCCTGCTCGACCACCTGCACCGCCCAATTCGCCTACGCCGTCCTGCAAAACAACCTGTGCTGGTGCTCCAACTACGGCCCCGATGCCTCGACGCAGCGCACCGGCAGCTGCCGCCTCCCCTGCCCGGGATACCCGGCCGATGTGTGCGGTGGTGCCGGTGGCCTGTACAGCTATGTTCTCGTGAATGCCGCTCTGGTGCGCGGCACCAAGGGGGTGGACGCGTCAGACTCTGGCGGCCAGGTACGATGACGAGGCGATGGCGGATATGGGCAGATGTGGGCGGATATGGACACATCTGTCATGGTTGATGCCCGTTGTTGGAGTCAATCAAAGTGCTAACACGCCAATGCAGAACCCTCCTCCCTCCAAAAACGCCCGCCCATCCTCCTCATCACACCAACAAGAACAACAACCGCCACCACCACCAGCATCCTCGACCATCACCTCCGGCCTCACCCAAACAACCACCCTAGACGGCGTCATCCAAACCGTCACCGTCACCCCGACCGACGTCGCCTCATCCCCCGACAACTCCCTCAACAATAGCAACAACAACAACAATAACCCCGTCCAGCAAAGCTCCGTCTCCACATCCGCCATCGTCGGCATCGTCATTGGATGCGTCTCCGCCGTCATCCTCGCCATCGCCGGCACCGCCTGCCTCATCCTCTCCAAGAAACGCACCCGTCACGAAAACGGCGAAATCATCAACGACGTCGCCGGCGCCCGCGCCCGCGGCGCCAGCAGCAGCACCATCAGCAACAGCAGCACCGCCGGCATCATCAAGAACCCCTTCATGGACGGGTCCATGGCGGGCGGCGTATACGGCCAGAGAGACCGAGCAGGCAGCATCGAGACCATCCTGCCGCCAAAGGAGCAGTGCCTGAGGATTGTGAATCCAGATCCGCCCGAGAAGTGAGGGGTCCACCAATCGTCTTGTCAAGGGGTCCATTTTCTTTTTTTTTTTTCACCGGGTGTTTTCTATTCTCTTTATTTGTCGCCATGTGCATTTCGAATCATATATATATATATATACTTTGGGGCGCAGATTGAGCATGGCATTTTGGCATCTTTTTTGTGTTGTGCTGTCTTGGATGGTGTTTGTGGGAAGCGAGGGCATTTTCATCTATTTATTTATTATTTTACTTGGTGCGTCTGCTATGTACACATTGGTATTTCATTCCGTGTAATTTGTATGATGAAAGCATTCGTGATGTTTGAGACGCCGTGCACCTTCAATCCGTAGTCTTCTTCTTTGAACGCCATGGAATGATGATATATTTTAAAATAACATCCATTTAGCCATTTGCAACGCCATGAGTAACCACCATATGGTAAACACAAGATTCATTCATCGCGATTCCAAAACAGCGTCAATAACCACTGTCCATCATGAAAACAAGATTCGTTTATAGCATTTTTTTTTTTAAAAAAAATCACCATATACCTTGATCTCCTATCGACAGCCTTAATGCTAAGAGGCTACGCCATTGTACTCATGCCCATTTTTTTTACTGCTAATAAGAAGCCTCTTGGGCTTTCTCTAAACACTTATTGAGTAAGTGTGGATAGCTACAGAGGTGTAGCCTTCTCAGCACCAAGGGGATTGTAATAAAATTTTACGGCCTTCTCAGCATCAAGAGCATCGAAGTCATTTACCTTGAAACCCTAACCAAGGTACTTTAGTTTTTTTTTTTTTTTAAAAAAAAAAAAAGTAAAAAAAAAAGAAAAAAAAAGAAAAAAAAAAAGAAAAAAAAAAAAAAAAGAACCGCCGTAAATAACAACTACATATCACAACGAGATTCACCTGTTCAAACGCTGTGAATAAAATACCGCGTATCATAAAAACAACATTCACTCGTCGTGTTTCTGAAAACGTGTATCCCATGCGTGGTTTTTAAAAAAAGAGGCGCCGTGGATCATCACCGTGTATGATGAGAACGAGCATCATTCGTGGTGTTTTAGACCCCGTCAATCACCGTATACATGAAAAACGAGCATCCATTCATCATGTCTTTAAACCTCCTCGATAACCACCGTTTGTATCGAATCCCATCCATCTCTTTTCAACCCCCTGGATGGAAACCAGGGGCTTCCCTCTCCGGCTGCCACAAAATGCCTCATCATGATTCGTAACAGGACACGGCTGCCGCTTGGCAAAACGGAGCACCGGAAATGTCGAAATGTCCCGTCCCGGACCACGACGGACCAGCAGCCCTATATGTCTGCTTACCTGCTCACCTGCTTGCCGGCCTCGACCACAGCTCGGCGTCCACATGTGACCGGGAGTCCCGAACGGCTAAAAGGCGCATTACATGCCACGCATGCATGATGGCCGCTTGGGACGACCAACCCAGGCCAGGCACGCTGGTGAAACCCGCGGCGCCATCTGCCGACATTGCACGGCCACACCACGTTGTGAAACGGGCCAAGTCGTGCCTGGCAAAATTGGTTCCAATTTGTCAGGTCCGGCCAAACTGGATCAAATTGGTGAAATTGGCCAACAGCAAAAACGGGGTTGGTAAAAAAAAGGGTGGGGGGGATGGAAAAAGAGGAAAAAGGGGGGGGGGGGGAAAGAAGTGGGAAAAGTGGGGAAATGCACGGACTAGCGGCCCGCGGCTAAGATGACATAATCTGGGCCTGGGCGTTGAGATGAGCCACGCCTTTGCACCAATCATGCCCGGCCTGCCGACGTGGACACCACGAAAAAAAAAAAGTCAAGCAAACTCACGAGAAAGCTCCAACAGACACCCCCCCCCGGCAGGGGAAGGGCTTGAATGGAAGGATCCTTCTCGCATCAAATTCAATTTCAGCCGGGTATGCCTGCTGCTCATGCTGTCGGTCATGCCATATGCCATGTCCACAAACGGACACAGATTCCGACATTGGCCGTAAAAGGGTAATCTGCCATGACTCATCCGGTTTTCTCTTAACCCCCCCTACGCCCTCGGGAGCGAAGACAGGAGAAGACGGAAGACAAGGGAAAAAAAGGTAAGGGGGAAAGCATAACAACAACAAGACGACACTGCAAACGGGGAAAAGCATATACGAACCCAGTCACTCCTTTGACGTCGACGACACATCTTCTTCCATCAAGAGCATCTGGACTCACCCACGCCCGCACCGGCACCTCACAACGAAAAAGGAAAACGAAAACGAAAAGAAAGAAAAAGAAAGAAAAAGAAAACGAAGAAAAAAAAACGAGAAAAAAAAAACAATGCACTTCTTTGCTGCTGTCTCGGCCGCTGCCGCGTGTCTGTTCGGCACGGCAGCCGCAGCCGTCATCTGCGACGAAGAATCATGTGTCCGAAGCGGTTCCGCCAATAGCTTGCGCATGCTCGACAGCATCGTGGCTCGCCAACAGGGCCTCATCGACTCGGGCGCCGCCAGCAGCACTCTTGAGAGCGGCATCCTCGGCCAGGCTCTCGGGGCCGTCATCCGCCGTTATCCCGACACCAAGTCTCGCTACGCTCCTTTCATGATGCAGGTTCTCGACTTTGCCTCCACCCACGGCGTCCTCACCAACGCCGAACAATCAAGCCACCGGCCGCTGGACCGCTTCTCGCTCGCCACCGCTATCCAGTTCGCCACGGACTTGAACCTGACCGTCACGCCCAGGGCTGCCGAGGCCCAAACTGCCATCAATGCCTCCCTGCCCATGCAGAAGCGCAACCCCGACGGCGGCCTGTGGTACTATGTCTACCCCGAATGGAGCTACCTCGACGGCATCTTCTCTCTGCTGCCCTTCATGGCCGCCCAGCCCAACCCCGACTACGATGACATGATCAAGCAGATCAAGCTCCTTCGCGAGCACTGCACTGACAAGAACTCGTCTCTCCTGGTCCACGGATACGACTGGTCGCGCAAGGCCGTCTGGGCCGACAAGGACACCGGCGCCAGTCCCTTCGTCTGGGGCCGCTCTCTGGGCTGGTTCCTCAGCGGCATGGTCCAGACCTGGGATCGTCTGTCGTGCGAAGAGGGCAAGGACACCACCGACGACAGTGAAGTCACCCCGCTGTGCAACCTCATCGAGGAGACTGTCAACGCCGTGGCCAAGAACCTGCTCAATTATGCCGACCCAGCCACGGGTGCCTGGTGGCAGATCGTCACCCGTCCCGGCCAACCAGGTAACTACCTCGAGAGCTCGAGCACCGCCCTCTTCGTCTTTTCCTTCCTGAAGGCTATCCGCACCGGTCTTCTCCCCAGGGGCGAAGGCGACGAACCCAAGTTCCATCGCGCGGCTCTCAAAGCCTACAAGTATACCAAGGAGCATTTCGTCACCCCCATCCCAGACTCGAAAAACATGGGCTTCGACAAGACGGTCTCCGTGTGCAGCCTCAACTCGACGGCCACCTACGAGTACTACACGACGCGGCCTCTGGTGCCCAACAGTCTGCTTGGAGAGTCGGCTTTCGTCCTGGCCGCCCTGGAAGTAGAGCGCCTTCGTCGCTGAGTTGAGAAGTCTTTCTGGTCAAGCGTGAAATGGATGTTTTGGAGCAAAACACTCGTTAACCATGAAATTCATCATATGTGCACTTCTTTCTTTCTTTTTAGACAATGACATTTGACTTGTACAAGTCTCTTTTGATTTTTTTTTTTTGATTTTTTTCTTCTTGATTTTTCTTGGTTTCGTTTTTTGATTCTTGTTGGCTTTTCTTCCTCTCTGTATTTTATTCGTTTCATCATCATCTTCTTCTTCGTTGTTCCTTTTTCTCTTTGGCCAAACAGGCGTTGTGTGGTGTGTGGTGCTCACAACAGTGACAGCTAAGCCGCATCGCAGCCACCGCTCGGGCCAGGTGCCGGGTGACGTTATGAGGACAAACCAGGGAGGGGAAAAAATGTGCTTAGACAAAAGAATTCAGAGACTTGTTTTTTTTTTTTTTTCAGACTCTTTTTTTTATTATCATTTTTTTTTTTTTGGTTCTGCGTTGTGATTGTCGTCAACTGCTAAGCCGAGTTGCCGAAGAAACTCGTAATTTTCCGCGATCCAGGCGCTGTGGTGGACTTTTTAGGACTCTTGTGCTCATTCTTGGTGGAACTGATTTTCGGCCTTGACCTTTGCGAAGCCGATGCCACCTTCTTAGACGGCAGACGAGTTGTGCTCTCGGTGTGCGACATTTTCCGCTTATGAGTGTCATGCGTTGACACCTCAACGTCGTCATCGTCCTCTCCCTCGCCCTGTGGTCGCGGCTGCCGTTCAGCGACAAAGGAGCCTTGTTGGAGAGCCTGAACACCCACCTCCTCCTCGTCTTTGTTATTCTTCCTGTCTTCCTCCTCTTCCTTGACCTTAGTCCCGGCCTTGGCATTGGCAGAAGAAAAGAAATTCGCAATATTAGACTTATTCTCCTTACTATCCAGCGGCACGATGAACAAAGGCGAGTCATTCCCCACCTTACCAACCTCCTTCTTCACAGGGTACACACGAAGCGGCCCTTCAAACGGCCTAAGCAGGGCCTGCAGCTCACGCGACCACGCCCACCGTCCCGGATCTACCCACCTCCTCATGTCGTCCGATCCGGGCTCCAAAATGACGGGCATGCGATCGTGGAGGAACCGGAGCTGCGGGTTGGCATCCGTGGTGATGATGGTGTAGGTGTAGAGTTTTGTGTCGTCGGACCCGTTCTCGTACTGGACGCAGTCCCACAGTCCGGCGAAGCACATGAGGCGGCCGTCGGGTCTGGTGACGTAGTGAGGCTGCTTGTCCCGAGGGCCCGTCTTGAGCCATTCGAAGAAGCCCTGGGCGAGGACGATGCAGCGCTTCTTGTTCTTCATCGACGTCCACATTCCGCTGGGATTGCTGAGGGAGTCGTCGCGGCAGTTGATGGTGCGCATGAGGGTTTGATAGTCGGGGCTGCGCTTGGTCCAGGAGGGGACGAGACCCCATTTCATGGATTGGAGCTTGTATTTGGCGTGCTTGGTGTTTGGTTCGTGGGCAGCAGCATCATCATCGTCACCTGCATCACCTGCATCACCTGCATCATCCCTGTCGTGGTGACCGCGTCCATGGGAACGGGAGTGTGAACGGGGTCCGGCGCCCCAGTCCGGCGTGTCGGCTCGGTAGACGACTCCGTGGTACCCCGGGGCAAAGTTGTAGGACTGACGGGGCGCATCCGGGCCCTCGTCGTCTACCGCATCGTCGACGATCACGTTATCGTCCTGGAGCATTTGCCTGATTTGCGAGGCGCGCTGGAGAGGACATTGTCAGACGCACGCCAGTGGCGGGACATGCAGCCATTTGAACAGGTCATAACAGCATGACGTACCAGGGACAGCGCATATCGACCGCACATGATGGGGCGTTTTGGATGCCAGAGATTCGGCACAGGGTAAAACCTGCAAGCAGTGAATGTCAATCAATGTTGATGGTCAACAGGCATCACGACTGCAAGCTGAACGAGTTTGCCCGTGATGTATGATGGGATGTTTGATGGCGTCACGTGTATGTAATACGTGTGTACATGGTACATGCCATTGAGGAAAGAGGCATGGGCCTGGTACCTTCCGTACCTGGTTAGACGATATCAGGCCTCAGGAGGCGACGTCAACATCCGGATTCCACGGACGACCACCCGTAGTCGAGTCGTCGAGTCGCCGACTTTCGTCGCGATGCAGTCGCCCTCCCCATCCTCCGATCCGCCGCTCGAGTCCCACGACTGTCCCCTCTGCGGTTCCTGCATCTCGCTCGCCGCCATCAACACCCACAGCGAGGGATGGAAGTCCGTTGCCCAACGTCTCAGCCACGCATCGTCGCCGTCATCGCCGTCATCGCCGTCATCGCCACCATCACCCCGCCGTCCCCTCGTCCCGCCCAGCTTCGTCGGCCCCCCGTCTTGCCCATCACAGGAAGCTCGCATCGTCCACTCGGCATGCTGGAACATTGCCGCCAGAATATGGGGCCAAAAAGCCTTCACAGCGGCCGAGCTGGATGGCTTCCTCGACTGCGCGCGCAACGTGAGCCCCTTTCTGCCGGACATTCCCTTCAAGGAATCTCCGGCGCAGTTGGACGTGACCATTGACCATTGCCTCGACGTCCGCGATCTGGACGACGACATCTGTGGCCAGACAGCAGCGGCAGGAGCAGCTACAACAACGACGACAACGACGACAACGACGACAACAGCACCATCACAAAATGACCGTGATGCCCTCCTCTGCTGGGTGGCCATGCAGCGCGGCAGTCTCACGCAGGAGCTGCTCGTGTCCCCTTTCCTCATCGACATCCAGCGGCACCGACTCCCGCCTCACCTGGAGAGCTTCGTCGCGCACACCGTCAGCAACATCTCCGCCGTACGCAGCAGTCCAGACCCGGATATCCGTTTCTGGGCACACGTCCTCGCCATGTTGGCCAACAGTCCGGCGCCCCAATTCGCCAAGCACGCGCCGCACCGCGCGTCTCGCCTTGCCCAGGCGCTGCGCAATCTGCACCTGGGCGGGCTGTCGCGGTTCCCGCACACGACCAACTTTGATGTCGTGCGTGCCAACGCCCTCACCATTCTGCTCGCCCTGCTGCCCATTCCACTCGAGCACCTTGAGTCGAGCCCAGAAGCAAAGAGTGGTACAAGGCGCGGTAAGTTGGAAAAACCACGAGCCGTATCGCTCCGGGCCATCTCCTCCTCGTTCTCCTCGTCCTCCTCCTTTTCCTCCTCCTCCTCCTCAGACACACCACCCTTCCGACTCAACTTCTACACCCTCCGGAGACGACGCGTCGCCGACACCATCCAGGACCGCCGCGTCGTCCCCGGAATGAAGTACCTGCGCTGCATCGACTTTGATGTCTCGCGCGCGGCAGAGCAAACTGATCTTGTGCCGTCCATTGCACTACTATCGGGCATCCGCCTCATACGGGACGAGATTGGTGTGTTGGCAGTGCATGCTCGAGATGGGGACGAGTGGCTGCGAGTATGGCAGCAGGATGAGTCGACCGTCCTCACCGCAGACATGGCCGTCCAAGTCACCTCTGCTGAATGGGTTCCCGGCGCAGACGACGATGATGGTGGCGGCCACCTGACTATCATGGCAGACGTAAGTGTTTTTTTTTTTGTTTTTTTTTTCTCGTGCTAGTTCCACAGCCTATGAGTAAAGGACCTTGATGCCCCATTCGTGACCATTGTCGACTAAGTCCGTCTGAGGACTCCACAGACAGCCAAAGACGTGGCAATCGCATTGCAAATGAGCTCGCGGCACATGTCTTGACAGTCTCATCCTGCAAGGACCGTCGACGGGCATGTCCAGCCTGGCATCATCATAAAATATACTTAAATATAAATATCTGAAGGTCTAAAGAGCCAAAGGTAAATTATAAAAATGAAGAAAAAGATTTCGTTAAGATCATAACAGGATTCTACAAGAAATACGAACGAAAACACTCCAAGTCATTCGCAAAAGGGGGTTTCGCGAACGGGAGCATTTCTAGCACTGCGTACTAGTTCAATGTACGGCATTCACGCCGAAGACGTGGGTGTTATCCTAGCGGATTGGGGTTTCATTCAAGCTTGTGTCAGACATGCTTCTTCGAAACCTTGGAATGTTTTTCATTGTTTAGCACGTTTATCCTTTGTGATATCCTTAATAAAGACTTTTTACAAAAAAAAAAAAAAAAAAAACCTAAAATTACTTTCTTTAGAAAACAAAAAATCCGGCTGTCTATTCAGATGCAGTCGTTTGATATATATGGTAGGTTCATCTTCTAGTAGCTTCATCCCCGCAAGACTTGTACTCGTCTCGCTACCCCTCCTTTTGTTCGTACTTCACAAGTTTCATTCTGTGCAGCTTGATGTTGTGCGTGCTAAGAAATCATCTTGATTCCAGGCGTAACCTAAGCCCAAGATGAGGGCCGAGCACTTCTCGAGACTTGGGAGGCTTGGAAGCGAAAGACTATCAGGGAGGAAAGTAAGGACGAAAGACCTGGAATAAAAGACTAGGAATAAAAGACCAAGGACAAAATACCAAGAACGAAAGACCAAGGATCAAAGACTTGAAGAATAAATAAACAACCCAAGACGCTACCATTTCAGCTTACCGTACTTGAACCAACTCCATCCCAGCAAACCAGTATCCATCCACCCTAGCACATCCCCTCAATACCACACATACCATTGCACATTTACCCCATTTGCACAAACGAAGCTATTTCCACCCCTACGGCTTGTCCACCACGAGTCTGGGACCCGGTCCCCCTTCGCTATGACATTCTACGGGCTTCGATGCGTTCATTGCAGCTCTGTGCAGATGGTCCGTCTGGGCGGGATACTCCGTGCACTATGTCTGGTTCTTTGGGTCAAGCTCTTGGGTCAAGCTCTTGGGTCGTCGTGTGTTGGAGGCATCGAGGACACTGTTGCATGATTGTCATCTGGTAGCTTATGTATGCAACTGCTATCCATATTCTGATTTATGCACGACTGTAACCCAGTATGCTAGTTTGAATACACTTGCTATTACAAGCTCATTTTTTATGTAATGGTTACCTATAACCTTACTCATACATGGTTGCGATCTCGTACACTGACTTGTGTACTAGACCCTAATGTTTTTTTTTTTTTCACTACCTTTTCTATTACCTTCGGCTAACTATTTTCCTAGCCTCTTGTAATAAGCTTGATTGCGAGTTGTTTTTTTCCTCTTTTTAGTAGCTTCTTCATAATAACCTATTGTTTCCCCTTTTTCATCACCTTCGCTAGCTGTTTTCCTCCTCCTCTTCTTGATAAACTATTTTTTTTATTACCTTCTTTACTGATTGTCTCCCTCATGTTGATCACCTTCTTCGCTAGCCAGTTTTTCCTTTTTTGTTAGCTTCTTTATAAGCCATCTTTCCCCCTTGTTCGTCACCTTCTTTATAAGCTATTTTTTTCCCCATCACTTTATTCGCTAGCTATTTTCCCCCGTATGATTAGCTTCTTCACAAGCTGTTTCCCCCCCCCCCCTCTTCTTATTGCCTTCTTCGCTAGCTGACAGTGATTTTCCTAAAGCACTGCCGCAAGCAGCAGCCTCCCGTTGTAGATACAAGGTCTTTGAACACTACATTGCTGTTGCAATGTACATCCCAATATAGTGGGTTCTCATTTAGTAGTTGCAATAAAGTATTTCCTGCCTTCGCGCACCATGTTTACGCTCGTTCAGCCAAACCGCTTTACGTAACTGTCGCCATCTTGAAGCTTTTTTTTTTTTTCATGTATAATCATTTTCTCTACCCTCATGTCTAAATGATTGCCGTCTTCAAGCTTATCGCTATGTGATTGCCGTCCAGGTGACTGACTTGTTTACAATGCCCTCCGTAGACTGATTCACACACAGATGTCATCCCTGAGCAATGTATACATAACTGCCACACATGAAACAATTCAAGCCAAACTGCCATCGGGAAACCGATTTGCACACAACTGCATCGAGGACTTGAATTGATACACAACGATCCTTGATAAAACCATGTATACATGGCTGCTATATGTAAATAATGTATATAAAACTTCTTTTTATAAACCACTTTATGGGAACTGGTTCATGCATATCTGCCATTCATGAATGGTTTATACACAAATACCATCCATAAACACTTTATACACAATGACTATATACAGAGCATCCATACACAACGGCCATCGATAAACAATTTATACACAAATACCATCCATAATCACTTTATACACAATGACTGCCTGTGAAAATTGATAGACAATTGCCACCCACACAGAATTCATACGCAACCGCCACCTATGACAATCAATACCCATCTGCCACCATAACAATTCATACACATCTATCACCATAACAATTCATACACAATCGCCACCCATATTAATTCATATGCCATATATAAAACCCCATCACAGCTGCCCTCATTTCGACAAAAAACTCTGAAACGCCTCCTGCGCAATCACCACATTGCCCACGGCCCGCAGCCTCTTGCGCCCCTCCTTTTGCTTCTCCAGCAGCTTCTTGCGACGGGTAATGTCGCTGGCGTGCAGCTTGGCTAGCACGTCTTTGCGGAAGGGCTTGATTGTTTCGCGGGCAATGATTTTGTTGCCCACTGCGGCTTGGATGACGACCTCTGTAGAAGTTAGCTTTCATTTGTCTCTCTCTCTGTCTCTGTATCTCTCTGTCTCTGTCTCTCTCTGTCTCTGTCTCTCTCTGTCTCTGTCTCTCTCTGTCTCTGTCTCTCTCTGTCTCTGTCTCTCTCTGTCTCTGTCTCTCTCTGTCTCTAGTCTCTCTCTGTCTCTAGTCTCTCTCTGTCTCTAGTCTCTCTCTGTCTCTAGTCTCTCTCT
>AFRA01000643.1:0-20659 GCA_000223055.1 Claviceps fusiformis PRL 1980
AGTTTACTATAATCCTTATTATTTAAGTTTATTTATTTACTAAATAATAGCTTAGCTTTTATTAACTATTTTAAAAGCTTTTTTAATAGCTTTTTTAAACTTACTAAAATTAAAGAAAATAGTATTAGTTTTATTTTCTTTATTACTACTATTATTATTATTAAAGTAATCTTTTATAATAGGTTTAAACTATATAAAATTAGTTTTTTTAAGGTATTTATTAGTATATAAAACCTTTTAAATTAGCTTATTTAAAGCTTAAAGATAGAAATAATAATAAGTTTTAAGCTAAATAAAAAAGCTTTAAAGCTTAAAGGTAATATTATTATAAAGGCTAGAATTTTTAGGTTTAAGGTTTTATTTTAAATTTTATTTATTTTATTAAAGAATAAAAAGTTTTTTTATATAGTAACTAAGCTACTAAATTTCTATAATAAGTTTCTTAGTAATAGGTTTATAAAGAATAGAAGTAAATCTTAGAGTAGGAGCTAAGGTAAATATAATACTAAATATTGCTTAGAGTAATATAGTATAAATCTAAATAAGAGTCTTTAATATATAATAGCTAAGGTTAGGTTTAGTTAAAGATTTATGAGGTAGTTAGGCTAGGTAATAAATTATAAGGTTATTAAAGACTAGCTAGCTATAATATGTAGGTTTAAAGAATAGTTTATATATAAAAAGAGGCTATTTTAAGCTTATAAGGAATATGCAGTGATTATA
Organism: Claviceps fusiformis PRL 1980; assembly: GCA_000223055.1. Taxonomy (NCBI): domain Eukaryota; kingdom Fungi; phylum Ascomycota; class Sordariomycetes; order Hypocreales; family Clavicipitaceae; genus Claviceps; species Claviceps fusiformis. Next base: position 724 of record AFRA01000643.1, read on the forward strand.
GAGGGAGCTTATAGCTAATATATAGTGATCGGAGGCGTAGCTCGCTGCATATATGCGGCGAGCGCTGCGTGTGATATGATTGGTTGAGCCGTCGGTCGGAAGAAGGTTAGTCCGGTCCGTAGGGGCGGTCTGTAACACTTGCATCCCGGAGTTCGCCCCATAGGGCTACAGCCTAGGCTTGTTCGGGTCTGTGCGCGAGGACTGCACAACGGCGACTTGTGCGAGATTCGGAAATTTTTTGAGCGGAATCAGCATGTCGCAGCTTTTATGGCTGCTTTGATTGGCTAAATAAATTCATAAAAGGATCGGCGTGTTGTCCAACAAACTGCAGACAAGGTAGCGAGTCGATAGTTCAGACTGTACGTGTGCATGTTGCATGTGTTTGTGGAGAGACGTCTGGTCTTGTCCAATGACGAGTGAGTGACACGAAGGCGGGGACGATGAGCTCATTTTCCCTTGGTCACGACTCACGACGGCACATCCTCAGAGCTTCACCTCTCGAACCAGCACCAAGTCTCACCAGCCTTATCTCTTTTCCCCTGCAAAGCCCGACACAACATCAATGCTACTGCGATCCACATTCGGCGTCCGTGTACACTTGTCCTCCGACCTACTCTGCCGCAGCCGGGCCGCCATGGCGTTTTCGACCAAGGCAGATGGGCGTGCCATCAAATTTGGGCCCTTTGAGGTTACAGACCAGGTATGCATGTATCATGGTTTTTTTTTTTCAAGACTCCCATTTTGCATGTACATGTACATGTTGTTGAGAGCTACGGCTGTACGATTGAGAAAGATGAACATGTATATCTTTGTTTCTTTGTTTTTCGCTTCCACGTTTCAGAATGTACGGAGAGAGCACAATGCAGATCCATCTCGTCATCTTCTTGGCGTACCTGGGTGCACGACTTGATTCTGCCCATCTACAGAAAACACAAACACATGCATGCACTTATCTACCCGCATACAATGCACGCCTCTCATCCCCCCGCATGCAGGTCTTCCTCACCACGCCACACTCCTTCGCCCTGGTCAATCTCAAGCCCCTCGTCCCCGGCCACATTCTCGTGTGCCCGCTCCAGCCGCACCGGCGCCTGACGGACCTGTCCCCCGCCGAGACGGGCGATCTGTTCAGCGCGGTGCAGCGCACGCAGAAGATGCTGGCGAGGCGATATTTTCCTGACCCGCGGGACCTGCTCTCCGGGAGCTTCACCGTCGCGGTGCAGGACGGGCCCGAGGCGGGGCAGACGGTGCCGCATCTCCATGTGCATGTCATTCCGCGGACGGCGAATGACGTGGGCGCGAACCCGGATGCCTTGTACGCCAGGATGGCGGGGGAGGAGGGCAATGTCGGTGGCGCGCTGTGGGATCGGGACCACGAGTGCGATTGCGAGGATGCTCGACGTCCTGCTGCGGGGGGTGCGATGGCTCCGATAGAGGATGCTGCTAGGGTGGCCAGGACGGCGGAGGATATGCAGAGGGAGGCAAAACTCTACCGGGAGGTTTTGAGGGAGATGGATTGAGTTCTTTTGCCTGGCTTTGATGGATCTTTTTTTATTTTTTTAGGGACTGTGTTTTCTTCTTCTTCTTCTTCTTTTTTTGGTTTCCCAAGAAGCAAAAAATATGTAAAAATAAAAATAGAGATAAGAACATTTTTTTTAAAAGAAAAATATGGAATTCGCCTAACCCCCCTCACCCCCCTCACCCCCCAGAACCTATGGCGACTGTGGGTGCTGGCAAAACGCCAAGCCGTTTACAAGTCCGGGATATCATTTTTTTTCCTTTTTGTTTATTTCTTACCTTTTCCTTTTTAGCCAGACAAGTCCTGACGACTCTCCGTTTGACTAGATTGCCACGACGCTGATTCGTAACTAACCACACCAACCACAGCAGCAGACCGGAGCCACCTCCCACCCTTCGCAGTCTGTGCGTGTTTCGATCCCAACTCTGTCAACCAACCTGCCATGCTCCTCAATCCTGGCGAGGCAGGGATTCCGCGCCGTCTTCGTCTTCTTGACACCCGTACTCGAGGCGTTGCGTTCCCATGAGCTCAGCGGGTAGGCAGGTGAGCCGATGGAGACTTTTTTGGGGGCGAATACAAGGTATGCCGAATAAAACAACCCCCCAAGGAAAAGAATCCCCAAGGAAAAGAATATCGGGAAAAAGGGTTTCCACACACCCAGGCATGCTCCGGCAGATGGCGCTGCTGGCCGTCGTTTTATGAGCACCTTTTTTTTTTTTTTGCCACCTTGGATACTTGCATTTGGTGTTGTGTTGCACGATGTATGCCTAAATGCTGTATGTGAATGTGTGTCGTTGCAGCAAGCACATCCCTCGCTCGCTTCTTGGCATGACATGGCATGGCATGGTGGTTGTACGTCCTCCAGGGCTGCTTGCCATTTGGATTGCATTTTGCCCCGAGCACTGCAATTGAACCCGTGAGAAGGGGTTTCTGTGGAAATACCCCAGCGGAAAGTCTCAACGTCTTGTTCGCCGATGTTTTTCTTTTTCTTTTCTTCCTCTTTTCTTTTTTTTTTTTCGTTCTCCTTTTTCATGTATGGGTTTGTTTCAGCATTCTTGTTATTGCCCGTGCGTTGTCAGAGGCACGGACTAGAAGAGGCGCTGCGGCACGAGAAAAGATGTGACGGGATTCAAAAAAAAAAAGGGGGGGGGGTGTACTGTGGTGTTGAAAGATGATGTTCGTGGGCTAATAGATACACGGCTGGGGTCAATGCTAGGTGGGTCGTAAAGAATGCATGACAAAATCTCATTAGTTCGTCGTGGCTGCATGGGAAGTGCATGCATTCGCAGGCGGATTTCCCGCGCAAGGATGGTTCAGCTGCACAAGACCAGGCTGGCTGGCAGCCCAGATCGTCAACGCTCGTCCCGATGAGCCGGTTCTCGGCTTGGACGTTGAAAAGGATTCGTCGGTGCTGATGCTCATCACACGTGCATGCATCGCACACCGCCAAGCAAGGCCAGTTTTTCCTCCCAGGGGGGGGGGGGGGGCGCTGCTTGTTCACGATCTGGCATCAACTACGTGGTAGATTGGTAGGTGAAGCAGGGCGATGGGTAGGTAGGCGTGGGAAGAATGCCACCATCCATCTGTGTGGTGCCGTCGTGTGGTGCGGCGTGCCATCGAATCGGATCTGTGATGATACATATATCTTTTTTGCAAAAGCCATGGCTGGAGCAGGCTGCAGCTTTTGCTCAATCGGAACTTGGCTTCTGTGATAGATGATGGCGATAAAACGGGAACTAGGGCGCCTCCCACAGCTGCCGCGACTCAATAGTTGCATATCAGCCGCCACAGGACTTGGAGGCTTTCCGACAGACGCACCTTGTGACCTAGCGGGGCGCGGGAGGGGTTGGAGTCATCACGGCTCCTTCACATCTTGCTTACGCCTCGTAACGCCGCGAACCCTAACCCCGGGGCGAGGTCCGGGTCCGACGCCGGCACGGGATTGTGCCGGAAACCATTCTCTGAAGAGGGTCTGGTCTGGAGGAGCCCCCGCTCGGCCGGCAAGAGGATGACGGAAGCGAGCATCGCATTTTTGCACCCAGAGTCAGAGCCAAAATTCAGTGCTCACTAGTGACGCTGATGTGATGAGTGCATGCGGGTAAAAGAGGAGGACAAGTCGTCGGCCAAATAAACGGCATAACAGGCCGCACGATTACCGATGTCCAACCGGTCCAGAGATTCCATCCACATTGTCAATTCTTCTAAGCGGGAGTCCAGTTTTGGAGCTCCTCCAAGCGTGGCGCAGTCCCAGGGGTGCGCCGAGTCTTGTCCAAGTCTGGTCGGAGTAGCACATACCCGGCAGGACATCAACAATAAGCTCCGCAACCCCACTCCAGATCGTAGATGCATGTGGCCAACCGGAGAGTTGATTGCCCCACCTCTACCACCACCTCTACCACCACCTCTACCAGCACCCCCCCCCCCAAATCCAGGCCATGACGTCTGTCGGTAATCGCAACATCCATCCTGAATGATCAATTGCGTCTGCCGTCGGAGGGGGAGCACACAGATGGGAAACAAGACAACATGCGACCCGCAAGAGAGGGCGGCACAGCATACGTGATGCGGCTGTGCTTCTCACCGAATGTCCCTTCTCTGGAAGCAGAGAAAGCCCCATTGCTGGAAATTTTCAAGACATTTCCGCCGTGTTCAGTCATTCCATTGCTGCCGTGATTCCGTGAAGCCACTCCGCTTGAGACTCGAGCCATCCGTGCTCGATGCGGCAGCTCATCGGGCCCTTGTTTGACTCACTTATCATCCACTCACTTACCAACTCACACCACACGAACATGGAAGGAGCGCCACCCCACTGCTGCCTCGCCCGCATCCGTCTGCTCTGTTGCTCCTTCCCTCTGTCGCACTGTCGCACCGCCGCATTATTGCACAGTCCGACACACTTGGCCCCTCGCCACATGTGCTTCCGTCAGGTTTTCGCTTTATATGCATGCACACATGCATACTTGCATATCAAGAATTCGCTCTGTTGCTCGCAGCCGCAGCCGCAGCCGCAGAGTGTTTAGATTACAATACGGGCTGCACAATGGCCCCACGCTTCCAATCGCTTCCAGAGTCCAGACCACCGACACCACCAAGTTCGCCGCTCACCCCCCCTCTCACCCTCCAGCCCCACCCCGATGGTCCGGGCCTAGAAATACGCTCCCTCCCTTCCACACAAACGCATATTCTTTCCATTCATTATTCCTCAGCAATCTTTCTGCTTCTTTCACTCTCGCTTTAAAGGAGCCTCTCCTGGCTATCTACTTCCAACGCCAAAGATTCTCCTCTCGCTCGATCCTCGACCCGTTGACCATTTTGTCTTCTGCTCTTGGACACGGTAACAGAGTCTTGAGAGACTGCTCCAGTCTCTCCCCACCTCCCTTCGCCCTCTCGCGAGTCGCAACGAACAAGCCTTTTTTTTTTTTTTTGCCACCAACACAACACGTCCCATCCACCACGCGGCACTACATAGCGAGCTGTCGAGAGAAAACGCACACAAACACTGGCACTATTTGGTCCGACGTGCCCGTGTCTTGTTGTAAGCGCCCATCACACGACCAAGATATGGCCCTAACAAAGCAGGTCCGTCTTCGCGATCCCGATGACTTTCCAACGCTTCAACTTTTTCTGCTAGGTAAGACGCACCTTGCTTCAAATCAAAAATATTTTCTTCAAGGTCCAGCAATAGAATTCCAAAGTAGTCTGTGCTAAATAAAGTTTAAAAAAAAAACATTTGCAGCCATTGTGCGTCTTGCTGAGCCAATTGCCTTGACCTCCATCTTCCCATACGCCTGGGCCCTTGTCAAAAAGTTTCAAATCGGCAACGAACAAGATGCCTCCTTCCACGCCGGTCTCCTCATCTCTTCCTTTTCCCTTGCAGAAGCCCTCATGGGCATGTACTGGGGCGGTCTGTCCGATCGCGTTGGTCGCAAGCCCGTCTTGATGCTCGGATGCCTGGGCACCATGTTTAGCATGGTTATGGTAGGATTCGCCTCCAATATCTGGATAGCATTACTTGGAAGAGCCATAGGTGGTCTTCTCAACGGCAACATTGGCGTCATTCAAACCATGGTCGGCGAGCTCGTGACCAAACCCGAACACGAACGTAAGTGTTTACACCATTCCCTCGTGCTCTTCTTTTCTGCCCGAAATTTTTCGACGTTGATGAAGATTACATATTTTGGTCCCTCCCCTTTCTTTTCTCTTTTTGCTGACCTCAAATTCCCTTACAGCAAGAGCTTTTGCTGTCATGCCCTTTGTATGGAGTGTTGGGACCATTATTGGACCATGCATCGGTGGCACATTTGCCGATCCGCACCAGTCCTGGCCCAATGCTTTCCCCAAGAATGGCTTGTTCGATCGCTTTCCGTATCTTCTCCCCAATCTTTTATGCGCTGCGCTCCTGCTTATCAGCATCATCTTGGGCTTTCTCTTGCTCGATGAGACGCATCCTGATATGCAGCCCCGCATGTCGCTCCCTGCAGATACCTACGTCTCCGAAGAGACACCACTGATTGAGACTTCAGATGCTTTGAAGCGTCCAGCAGTTGACCTTCGAGCCGAGACGTATGGAACTCTCCGAAGTGCAAATGGCGAGCATCATCATCAGTATGAGCAATCGAGCGAAACCCTTGTGCGAGAAAAATCAGGTTCAATCTCCAACGACAAGGTTTGGAACAAGCGAGTTGTCGGTTTCATCATCGCCCTATCCATCTTCACATATCACTCTATGACCTACGATCATCTTATGCCCATCTTTTTTGAGGATGGACGTCGTATTGACCACGACAGCGTCGCCAGTCTACTGTCCGTCTTCACTTCATCAGGCGGCTTGGGACTCTCTCTGCGTGATGTCGGAATGATTATGGCTGTCAATGGTGTCATTGCATTATTTGTGCAAGCCGTCATATTTCCCATCGCCGCAGAGAGGGTCGGTGTGTACAAACTCTTCCTCTTGGTTACTGTTTTACATCCAATCGTATACGCGATTGTGCCCCTACTCGTCCTCGTCCCCGAGTCTCTCATCTTTCCCGCCATCTACGTCTGCTTGGCAGTCCGCAACCTCCTTTCCATCACGCTCTACCCTCTCCTCTTGATTCTCATCAAGGAGGCCACCCCGTCATCCAGTGCCCTGGGCAAGGTGAATGGATTGGCCGCCAGTGCTGGAGCTGCTTGCCGCATGGTTGCACCTCCTGTCGCTGGATATCTGTATACCTATGGCAGCAAAATGAACTGCACTGCATTAGCTTGGTATGGAAGCGCCATTGTTGCCGTTATTGGCTCAGTGCAGTGTTTTTGGGTTCCTCGCGAACGCCATATGGATACAGGTTCTGAAGAATGTGCCACCGCACCTCCTTGCACCGAATACACTCCTCTTAATGCTGAAGTTTCAGGTGTGGAGAGAGAGCACGCGGCTTGATCAGCCGTCGCTGACCCCCTTTCTTTCTTTCTTTCTTTCTTTTTGTTTTTTCAAGGAATATAGCTTCCCTACTGTTTGTTCCCCCACCCATTTGATCGCAATTTTGTGATGATAACTCGTGTCATAATTGACCTTGTATCAGAACGATTGCACATCTACTAATTTGGCACTCTTGAAAGAGTGACCAGCATGTCACAGTTCCACGACGCGGGCTTCCGAAGAGATGTTTCGATGTTAGCGACCGGTCGGGAATACATGAAGAGAAGGGCGAAAGAGATGGCAACGTTGTGCAGTTGAATATTACATGAAATATACCCCAGGTAGACTGTCTGGTATGGGATTTGCGAGCATAAAGTGCATTGGACTGGTGTTTTGGCGCATGAACTTTATTGTGTATTTATCTATTTTTCCTGTCTTTATTTTTCGTCATCTTCTCCTCGAAATAAAAGGAGACAGATAGGTACATAGACTTTACCTGGGGTTTAGAAAAAAGATGAAATAAAACAAGATGAAATAATGTGATGGAAACTTGCGAAGCACTTCGTTGGATGTTTTTTGGTCATGCTCAATATCAGTTACACGAGGAGACGTTCCAGTAGGTGGGTCCACATCAGGCACCTGGGCAATTGATGGAATCTAATAGAATTCAGAAGTATGGTGCAGCGACACATGCAAGCATGAATGAGTCAACGCCGGACACTGCTGTCCGTGTTGCTACGCTGAGAATTCAGGTAGAGAATACTTTTCGCTAAAAATGGTTCCCAAACAGCAACAATTCTTTGCGACTTGAACAAGAGAGAGAGAGGGAGAGAAGAAAAAAAAAAAATTAAGGGAGGGATCCCCGGACCGGAGTGAAGAGCCGGCCCCACAAAGCACAGAAACTACCAACAACATTGGCAAAAAAGTCGCCGGCGAAACAGGCATCTTACTTGGCCTTTTTTTCTCTCGTGACATTGTTTACGATTTTTTTCATTTTCATCTTCTCCATTTTCAATTTTTTTGTGTTTTTTACATAAAGCGCATACATACGCCAATTATAGAGACGGTATTTTTTTTTTGACGGCCACTTTGACACGGGTTTTCAGATCGGGTTGGCGGCTCTGCATCCCTGGGCCTCTTTTGCTCTTGTTGTGCCCTTTTCTTCACAGATACAGAGATAGGACGTATAGGAGAGTGAATGGACAAGCCAGCGCAGATGGACAAGATGGAGGAGCTTGGCGGGAGGAGATCTGGGCCAGAGGCAGCAGCAGCAGCAGCAGCGGCAGAAACATGTCCTACTCGGGACGCCACCGAGGCAACCAAGCCAGAACTGCCGCCCATCAAGAAGCAGACGTTTGAGGAAATCATGGCCGATCTGAACAAGTGTCCGCTCTTCATGACGGACCTGGAAGAGAATGACGACATTGCGGCCCTGCAGGCGCTCAACTACGAGGGGACGCCGCTGGAGAATGGCATCGACTTTAAGATGAGGGGGAATGAGTGCTTCAAGGTGAGGGGGTATGTGGACGCGCGGGAGTTTTACACAAAGGGGATACAGGTCCTCGCGGCGGAGGAGCGGAAACGGAACAACAACGACGGCAGCAACAAGGACAAGGACAAGAACGGCAGCTGCTCAGGAGTGAAGGAGGAGGAGGAGGAGGAGGAGGAGATTGCCTCGCAGAGAGAGGTTCTCGAGGCGCTGTACGTCAACCGCGCGGCGTGCCACCTCGAGCTGGACAACTACCGCAGCTGCTGGACCGACTGTGCCGCGGCGCTGCGCCTCAACCCCTCCAACGTCAAGGCCTGTTACCGCAGCGCGAGAGCCCTCCTCAAGGTGGACCGCATCGCCGAAGCGCAGGACATTTGCGCGCGGGGCCTCGCCCTCGACGCGGAGAACAAACCCCTCCGGCAGGTCCAGGCGGACGTTGCGGCGCGGGCGCGCGACATCGCGGCCAAGGACAAAGCGGCCGCGGAGCGCAAGGCCACCGCCCAGCGGAGGGAGATGCTTCTCCGGGCGGCGCTCCGGGCGCGCAACATCCGGACCAGGACGACCAGTCAGCCCCCCGAGATGGGGGACACGAAGCTCGAGCTCGTGCCGGACCCGGACGACCCGCGGAGCACGCTGGCGTTCCCGACCGTGCTGTTGTACCCGGAGGACCTGGAGTCGGACTTCATAAAGGCCTTCAACGAGACGCACACGCTCGAGGAGCACTTGTCGTACGTGTTTCCCCTGCCGTGGGATAAGGACGGGGTGTATACCCTGGCGGGCGTGTCGTGCTATGTCGAGACGAGGGAGGGCGGCGTGCTCAAGATGGGCAAGAGGGTCCCGCTGCTCAAGGTGCTCGGGACGGGCAAGGTCGACGTCGTGGACGAGGTGGTCAGGATCTATGTCGTGCCGAATGCCAAGGCGGAGGCGTGGGTGGACAAGTTTAAACGGGCCAAGGCTGCCGAAATGGCCAAGGAGAAGGCACAGCGTTCATAATGTTTCGGTACGGGGTGAACGTGAAGAGTACATGGAATTGATAATGGATAAATACACGGGGATTTTTTTTTTTTTAAAAAAAAAAATCAAAGACAAAAAAAAAATCAAAAATCTACATCTACGGCTCTTTCCTTTGCCCATCCGCATTACACCACATCATCTCGGCCACGCTGAATCATTCCTTGGGACGGATCGTCGGGTGACCGACTCGCTTTGCGTCCCTGAGTCTCGCTCCCTACTCTCCGTCGGCACTAGAACACTGGCAGCCGAGCGCTCTGGATTGTCTTCTTCGCGGGCAATCTCCCTCGATTCGCGACGCCTTGACGCGGCGGCGAGTCCCCTGCTCTGGGGGAGAGCTCTGCGTCCAAGAGTGCTTCGTTCTCGATGTTGGTGCGTGGCTTCTGTCGTCATGGGCGGGTCGTCGACTAGTTTCCGTCGTTTACGCTCACCACTCGTCGTGTCATGGTGTTGGTGTTGGAGTAATCGCTTGTGAGCAGGAGGACTGTGAAAAACAGAGGGACCTGCGACGCCAGCTTCGCAGGATCCCTCGCATTCCTCGCAGTCGGGCTGTACTTCGCCGGCCGCAACGCGTGTCTCTGGGCCCCATGACGTGGTCCTCGAGGTGTGGCTCATGCTCTGACTGGCACCTTTTGTATCTCCGAGGCGCTCCGGGGTCGTCGTCGTCGCCCTTGCATCAAAATATGACCGTCTTGTACGGCGTGATGCTGTGTGGAATGGCGTGGTTGATGGTGAGCTTCTTGCCACTCGCGGCGTGGCTGGCACTCGGTCCGGAAGATGGAAATCAGCAGCGTCATTGCCCCCAACATCAGTGCCCGGTCGATCCTCACCCCGGGGGGCTCTCCTCGCGGCCTCAGCTATCAGCTCATGGCTGATAATCATGTCTGCAAAGCGTGGTGATGTCGGCAATGTACAGCGTGACGGAAAGTCGGGCCCGAAAATCGGAATCAAAGCTCCAGAAATTTCGTGACAAAAGGTGGCGCATAATGCTTTTGCGCATTGAAATGGCATCCAGTATCCTGTTTAACCATTAAATTTCATGGACTTTTGTCAAGTCACCTTGTCACCCTTGTCACGCATGTGTGCACCCACCTTGAGCTAAGACTGATCCTCCCGTGATGCTTGGGCATACATCTCGCAATCCTGGGTTCTTGTCCAGAGCTTGAGACGGTTTCGTCTGCAATTAATTGATTAGACCGGTTCGCAACATACACAAAAGTGACAAAAAAAAATACTTGGACTTGAACCTACCTTGGTATAGCCCAATGACTTGAAGAATGGAGTGATTCGAACCAGACCAATGGTGTAGTCCCACATGACTGTATACACAGACGTTTGACCAGGGATCTGGAAAGTGTACTTGAATGCTGTTCTAGTCTCTTAGTCAAGTTTGAGAGGGGAAAACATCACCGCAAGGAACGCACCTTCGATGTATTCTCGGCCGGTTTTAGTACAAAAGTCCCTCTTGGAACTGTTGTAGGGAATGTGCTCACAGCTTCTGTGGATACGGCCAAACTGAGAAATTCGGTATCTCCGTATCTCTCTGAGTACTCCGTCACTAACGTCTTCGAATGGGGGAAAGTGAACGGTGCCTGGCACCGCGGGCGGCGAAGGTCCTCTGCGTCTGACATCCAGCCTAGGCCGCTCGTCAGAATGTCTGCTTATACTGCTGTGAAAAGACGATCCGAAACGATGTTGCCTTGGAGATGGTTGAGATTGGTCAGCACTACTTGTGACAGGCTCCAGTGGGTTCAGCAATTCTGCGATGGAGAGCATCGCAGCCGGAAGTTTTATTTCTCGGTCTCGAAATGTCTACGCGTGGCTCTAACAGGAAGCATGTTAAAAAGAACTTTTTTTTTTTAATTTGTTTGTTTTTCAAACTGCGACCGGTCTCAACTTCAACAAACCGAACCGAGAAAGTCTTCCTCGAGGAAAGATGATACAGGTAGCCGGCATGGGAAATTCCCGAGCATAGACGTATCGGTGGGAAAAGACCTGAGAAGACCAGCCCGACCAAGAGTTCAGAGTAGCTGAGGTTGTATGTCTTGTGTGAACTGTATAATAAAAGACGAATTCCCTGTTTCATGGGAGACTACTGCTGTAATTGAGGGCCTTACCACGAAAGTCCGAGGTGCTTGCTAAATTCAAATTATATCAGCCAAGCCCGTGTACCGAAGGACGGCGTTGGGCTCTGAGACAAAAAAAAAAAAAAAAAAAAAAAAAAGGTAAGACCAGGCCACCAGCTTCAGTAGTTGGTCATCGCTGGACATTTCGCGTTGTATGTGCGTCCCCGGGGGAGTAAAGGCCTTCTGATCTGAAAGACGTGGGACAGTATTGCGTCCTTCTCTGCCATATTCGTTGGCTAGCCCACAAGCCATTGCCGTCGGTTTGCCTTCTGTTGAACCCAACAATGCCCAAGCAGTTGCATCCGACACGGGTTCCTATTCACTGACGGCCCCGCCTCATCCCGCAACTTCCATCAGAATGTGATACCGAGAAAGGCTTCGGCAACCTTTTTCCAGGAATGTTTCATGCTTCCGTCGAACACAGACGGTGTGTACCGAGAAGTACATGGTCTTTGGACGGAAAGAGTGGCTGGTATTTTTGGATTCCAGGAGCAAGAGGTATAAATATACGTACCCCCACCTAAATGGCACATCTCATTGCGTCGTCACTTGACTGATGTACGGAAAATACAAGAGATGGACAAGCTGAGCTATACTGACTTCCCCAAAATCAATGGGATAAAGAGATTCGAGGAAGGAGAGAAAGAAAGGCCCTCGCCGGGGGGGGGGGGGGGGCAAGCGTCTGTTTGATGGATTGCTGTGCCATAGAGTCGATTGCAATGGCCCGGGTAGTCGCGTTATGACAAACGTCAAGGATTCCGGCTGAGTGCCAAATGTGCGACAAATGCTGCAATGCACATTGATGTGTTGTGTAACAGACGAGTCAGCAAGCTTGCGGGTGAGAGAACTCAGCAAAAACACGTGGCCGTCGAGTTGTTTGCTATTTGGAAGAGACATCGAGCCGTCCAAGTTGTGGAGTGGTCAATCTTGTCAAAGGTCAGGGATGAAAATGTGTCAGTAGTTGTGAAGCCTTTTGGTTTCTCAGGTCGTTGAATTGCAGATGTGCAAATAATGGTTGACAACTTGGGCATTATCAAGTCACTCCTACTCCGTATTCACCCTTGTACCCCGTTGGCGACACCTGGAGTCATGTCATATCCACACCATGACTGTTTGTAGCCGATAGTTTCACTTAATTTGCTCTCATACGCGGCAGCATGCTCAATCTCTCCGCAACGACCTTATCTTTTCTGGCAGGCAAAGAGAAGAGACTTGTAGAACAAACCCATTTCGGCGCGTGTCTGGATGTAAATTCTCCGATAGAATCGCGCTAGAAACCGTTGCAGTATTCAAAGGGGCGTACAGACACATGGCGCAGGTCTGAGACCAACCTATTGACGTCTGTTTTACTTGTTCTTGTTCTCTTGGGCGCAGAATGGTGGATTTCCTTGGGGGATCGAGGCCAAGATGGTAAAGACTGTGTAGAATGGAAAACCGTTTAGCTCTGCCTGAACACGGATATCATTTTTACGTTTCTTTTTTTTTTTTTTTTTTTTTTTTTTTTTTTTGAGCCAGCCTTGATAGAACAGGTTTGTTCGTTCCATTATCCATCGAAGGCTGATCCACGTTCTTTGTCAAGTGTGACGACTTCTGGGAAGAACCTTGCTGGAAGCGCATCCATGCATATAAAACGTACATGTGCAGGACATCGACGATAAATGGCGACTGACAAATCAAGAAACTTGTTATGAAGCTATAGAAGCCTGTTGAATACGTCAACTCAGTATGCATCCCATGTGGCTGAATGTACAGGAATCTGGCAGAAAATGAGAAGCTCAACGCAAGCACATTCAAACAGCCACAAGTATCGATATGCGCAACTGTCAGACGACGACAAGGAACTCCCACATGGCGGGAGGGAGAATACGGTCGACCGCTTTTAGACATTACGATGATGAGCAAGCGTGCGTGGCGCTCTTGAAGTGGACGGAAATCCCGAGCATGGATGGCATGTCGCGTGTTTTTCTTTGTTTTGGTTTGGTTTCAAAGCGATCCGCCTTGGCAGGGGTTCGGGCGGGACTATGGAGCAATTGCGGGTCTCAAGCCTGAGGCAGAAAAGCACGACCCCTGGTTCCTCGATGGGTCCAAGGCAGCGGCCGGCCATCTGGACGGCTCCAGGACGGGATGATGGATTCCAAAGCAGGGGCAGCTGCTTGTCTTTCTCAAGACGCGTCAAAAGCCGGTGTTTACGCGAAGGCGCAGGCGGCCGAAACAACAACAACAACAACAACAACACAACAACAAACCATCCATCACGCCGCAAGCAGACCGGCCATGCGAAATTGTATTTGACGACATACCGCTTAAACCCCCTCTATCTGTCCTCGATTTCGATTACAACCTTGTCCTGGATGTTGTTCTTTCCTTTTTCTCCTATGTGAAGTGGATGTACGGCAACGTGGACTCTGCTTAACTTATTTCCGTCACTGTGAAGCTGCCTCGCAATCTGCTCCAGCCTGCAGCTGCAGAGCTACAGTCAGGATGGACTCAGATGCCTTGTCTGATCCCGCCTTCAGCTTAGGCGAGGAATCCGATGTTTATGTTCCCGAGAAGGTGAGATTTTTCTGACCAGAGGTGCCAGCTCAATCTGCCAGCTGTTCGAGCTGGCTGGCTGGCCGGCCGGCCGCATTGCTGTATGCCACTCAATGCTGCACATTCTTTCTGCACTTCCTTCGCCGCAAAGTGCCAACTTTGTCTACCTTTCAAACTGCCTGCGTGCGTTGCAGCGGCGCAAAAAAGCTGCGTTGCCTGGCATAGTGCTGGCGTCAGACGCAAATGATAGCGGTTCGGCATTCCGTTGCTAACGCCTAATGACCAGAAATCGAAGCCAAAGGCAGCGGCAAAACTCACTGGCAAGAAGATGGTACAAACAACCTTGAAATCCAAGGCGCCAGCGAAGCGTCCAAAGCCAGAGAGCGATGACGAGGATTCGCTGGGAGGCGGCGACTCTAGTTTTTCCCGCACTCCTCCAAGCTCCAAAAAGCAGAAGAAGGCGCCGCCACCCAAGAAGTCAAGCGGTGTTCCTCTAGCAGAAGTCGAAAACGACAGCTTGTTGGCCGACACTCCCGCAAAAGCCACACCGAAACCGTCAAAATCAAAAACAGCGACCGAGCAATACCAGAAACTCACGCAGCTAGAGCACATCATCAAAAGACCTGACACCTACATTGGATCAGTCGAGAAGACAGATCAACCCATGTGGGTTTTCAACAAAGAAACCTCGCAGATGGAGTACAAGAGTGTTACTTTTGTTCCGGGCCTGTACAAGATCTTTGACGAGATTCTCGTCAACGCAGCAGACAACAAGCAAAACGACAGCTCCATGTCATACATGAAAATCACGATCAACCGAGAGTCTGGAGAGATCAGCGTGGAGAACAATGGCAAAGGAATTCCGATTGTGATTCACGAAAAGGAGAAGATCTATATCCCAGAACTAATTTTTGGTCATCTCTTGGCTGGATCCAACTTTGACGACAACGAACAAAGAACAGTTGGTGGTCGTAATGGCTATGGTGCGAAGCTTTGCAACGTCTTCAGTACGGAATTTACATTGGAATGTCAAGACAGCAAAAACGGAAAGAGGTACAAGCAGACATGGACGGACAACATGCAGAAAATGCAAAAGGCAAAAATCACGTCAAATAAAACGGCCGATTTCGTCCGCGTCACGTTTAAGCCAGACTACAATCGCTTTTCCATGCCGGATGGTATCGATGACGATCTGGAGTCTCTTCTTTATCGCCGAGTTTATGACATGGCAGGGACAGTCCGCGGGATAAAGGTGTATCTCAATGGCGAGCAGATCAAGATCAAGGACTTCAAATCGTACTGTGATCTCTACGCCAAATCCATCGCCTCTGGGCGAACTGCCGAGGAGGGAGGTAGTCCGACCTGCACTGTTGAAATGGACAAGGACAAAGGCCATCCTCGCTGGGAAATCGGCTTTACGGTGTCTGACGGGAACTTCCAGCAGGTCTCCTTTGTCAATTCGATCGCCACCACTTCTGGCGGTACACATGTCAACTATATCGCTGATCAGATCACGAATGCCCTGCTCAAGGCTCTTGATAAGAAGAAGAAAGGCCACACTCTCAAACAATTTCATCTTCGAAATCACATCTTCATCTTTGTCAACTGCCTCATTACCAACCCAGCCTTCAACTCACAAACCAAGGAGCAGCTCACGACCAAGGTCAGTCAGTTCGGAAGCAAGTGCGTCCTGGGAGAAAATTTCTTGAAATTCATTGGCAAATCGGATGCCATTCAGAATATCATGGATTTTGCCCAGAAAAAGGCGGACAGGATGATGTCAAAGAGCGATGGTAGCAAGAGAGCCCGAGTCAGCAACGCCAAGCTGGTCGAGGCCAATTTGGCTGGTACCCGCCGAGGCCATGAATGCACTCTCATTCTGACCGAAGGTGATTCCGCCAAGGGTCTCGCCGTGTCGGGACGAGCAATTCTTGATCCGGATCGAATCGGTGTCTTTCCACTCCGAGGTAAATTGCTCAATGTCAGAGATGCATCCATTGACCAGATCACCAAGAATCAGGAAATTCAAAACATCAAGCAATTCTTGGGATTAAAACATAAACAGGTGTACACGGACACAAAGAGCCTTCGCTATGGCCACCTCATGATCATGGCAGATCAGGATCATGATGGTAGTCATATCAAGGGTCTTTTGATAAACTTTCTGCAGGTTCAGTTTCCATCACTGCTACAGATTCCAGACTTTTTCCGAGAATTCATTACACCAATTGTCAAAGTTTGGCAAGGACCTGACCCCAAAAAGCCCAAGAAGCTCAAGAGCTTCTTCACACAACCGCAATACGAAGAGTGGAAGGAAGCACACAAAGGAGAGCTGTCCAGATGGCAGTCAAAGTACTTCAAGGGTCTGGGTACCAGTTCCAACGAAGACGCTCAGGTTTATTTCACCAATTTGGATGATCATCTCAAAGAATTCGAGGTTATGAAGCCAGAGGAGGCTGACCTCTTTGACCTTGTCTTTTCCAAGAAAAAGGCAGATGCTCGAAAAGAATGGCTTGGCAATTTTATTCCCGGCACCTTCCTGGATCATTCCGCAAAGGTCATCTCCTACAATGACTTTGTCAGTAAAGAACTTATTCTTTTCAGTATGGCCGACAACATGCGATCCATTCCGTCCGTCATTGATGGTCTGAAACCTGGTCAACGAAAAGTCCTATATGCCTGTTTCAAGCGCAACCTGGTCAAGGATAAAAAGGTGGTCGAACTTGCGGGTTATGTCTCGGAACAGACAGCATATCACCACGGAGAAGCCTCGTTGCAGCAGACCATCATAGGCTTGGCACAAAATTTTGTTGGATCCAACAACATCAACATCTTGGAGCCCAGCGGTAACTTTGGTTCCCGTCTCGCGGGTGGTTCCGATGCTGCCAGTCCTCGTTACACATTCACTCGCCTAGCACCTTTTGCTAAAAAGATTTTCTCTCCCCTGGATGAGGCCAGTCTCAAATACCAGTACGATGATGATAAGCGGATCGAACCGGAGGTCTATTCTCCCATTATTCCTATGGTTCTTGTCAATGGTGCTGACGGTATTGGAACTGGATGGAGCACGAGTATCCCCAACTATCACCCAGAGGAGATTGTCAAGAACCTGAGACGTCGAATGGGTCGCTTGAGTGATGAAGACACGGAGGAGAAGCCGTTTGAAACAATGACACCATGGTTCCGAGGGTGGAAAGGCAATGCAGAGCTTGCTGGTCCCGATAGGTATAAATTCAACGGCATTGCCTACCAGAACGAACAGAACCCGAATGAGATTGTCATTACCGAGTTGCCGATCCGCATGTGGACGGACGATTTCAAGGCCAAGCTCGAAAAAGTCATCAGCGGTGTCGACGGGCCGACCTGGATCAAGGATTACAAGGAATTCAACGACCACAAGACAGTTCATTTTGAAATCATGGTAGACGAAAAGCACATACCAAAGATCCTTGAGGAGGGTATGCTGGAGCGTTTCAAGCTTACGAAGCAGGTCGCCACCTCCAACTTGGTCGCGTTTGATACCAGAGGACAAATTCGACGCTACGAAAAGGTCGAGGACATCTTGGAAGAATACTATATTCATAGGCTACAGATGTATGCTGATAGAAAGGTAACGTTTTTTCTTTCCTCCTCTTTTTCTCTTGCCACTATCTGCGGATGAATGAGCCTAGACTAATTTCTTTCTTTCTTTTCTTTTGATTTCTTTTTTCCCCCCTTGGTAGCAATATTGGCTTGGCGTCTACCACGCAGATTACAGAAAGTTGAAAAATCAAGCGCGATTCATAAAGGAAATCAACGACGGCGATCTAATTATAGCTAAAAAGAAGAAGACGGTGCTTGTACAAGAGCTTCGTGAACGAAAATATGAGGCATTTCCAGCAGGCGGGCAAAACAAGTCTGCTACCGATGAGATTGGCAAGTCTGATGCTGAAGACGATGATGCCGATAACGACGCTGCCGCTGGTGGTGCTCGCGATTTTGACTACCTGCTTTCGGTAAGTCCAGCTCATCTCCTTCAGACATGTTGAATGGTGACGCTTTTGTGAATTGGAGTCTAACTACCAATATACAGATGCCGATATGGGCCCTCACTGCGGAACGGTTGGACAAGCTGAATAACGCCATTGCTGCGAAAAAGGCTGAACATGAAGATCTGCTGGCCAAGAGTGAAAAGGATCTGTGGTGCACAGATCTGGATGAGTTCATGAAGGAATGGAATGCTCAGATTGCTCTCGAAGCGGAACTTCAGACGCAGATTCGCCGTATGGGGCGACGAGTGTCCAAGAAGATTGGTGCGGGTCGGTCGCGCAAGCCGAAGGATGACGATGACTTTGCTCCAGAGAAGAAACCACGCGCCAAACCCAAGGCGGCGCCAAAGGCCAAGGTTGAAACGAAGAGTGCTCAAAGATTTGCCGAAATGTTTAGCTCAAAGACGAAGAAGGAACCCAGCCAAGGCAATGTCGATTTGTCCGACAACTTTTCCGACGATGACTTTATGGCTCTCGGGCGAAATAAGTCGGCGGCGGCGGCTGCACCAGTTAATAAGAATAAGCAATCCCAATCCCAACCTGCTTCGCAGCAGTCCAAATCCGACGAGCCTGAGATTGTCAGGCCTGCCAAACGGGCTGCCGCATCTAAGGCAAAGACGCTGTTCGATGTATCGTCAGATAGTGAAGACGATGATGACGAATTGCTAGGAGATATTGGCTCCATGGTTAAGGGAATGCCCAAGTCGAGCACGGTTGGTGCCGGACGAGTTGGCTTGCACACTATGAATCGACCGGAGTCAAGCCATGACAATGGTGGTTCGAGCAGCCTTCCAAAGCTCAAGACAAAGGCATCCAAGTCTTCTATCAACGTTGACAGCGACGACGAGACCAACTTTGAGATGCTTGCCAAGTCATCGCCTCACAAGACGGCTATCAACGATGACAATGGTGAGGAACAGGTCGAATCAGATGATGAGCTGGCAACGCAAGTGGCCAAGGCTGTGACGGCAAAAGCAGGCAGCGGTACGGCGGCTGCTAAGAAGGTGCGGGCCAAGCCTGCGGCGTCAAAAGCAAAGGCAGAACCGAAGAAAGCAAAGGCAGAGCCAAAGAAGGCAAAGGCGGCCGCGCCCAAAGCCACCACTCTGTCGCCTGCTGCCAAGGCTTATGCTGCTAAGAAGATTAAGGGTGTAAAGGCAAGCGCTCAGAGGAACTTTGATGAAGATGATGACGATGAAGATGACGACGACGACGAGCTGGATGCTCCTCCGTCTCCCATCTCCAAACCCAAGCCGGCCGCCGCCCGTAGCCGCCCTGGGCGAGCCGCCGCCGCTAAGCGACGCGTGATTGTGGACGAGACGTCTTCTATAACACAGGAAGAGAGTGATGATCCGTTTGAGATGGATGACGATTAGAGACTCTTGCTACAAATACTGAAAGTGCTACCATGTACCTATTTTGCTACTGGGCAGTTATGGGGACGAGTGTTTTGTATGTGACAAGGAGCGAGTTTGGGGGGGGGGGGGGTTATTTTGGCTTCGGGCGTTGGAGGGATCCATGTATACATGTATATTTTTAGCTTGCCATCTACGTCTGGCCATTAAAGAGCTTTTTATTCCTCTTGACTCTATTCTGTTCTTGAACACCAGGTCCGCCGTTGACCACCACGATTGATGCTCTCCTCGTACTCGCCGTCATGGTGCCG
The DNA here is from genome assembly GCA_000223055.1 of Claviceps fusiformis PRL 1980. Taxonomy (NCBI): domain Eukaryota; kingdom Fungi; phylum Ascomycota; class Sordariomycetes; order Hypocreales; family Clavicipitaceae; genus Claviceps; species Claviceps fusiformis. Next base: position 20,487 of record AFRA01000643.1, read on the forward strand.
GTCCCCTAATTGGTGGGTACCTGGTCATGCTAGTGCTTATCGATAAGCAAGTGGTCGCAACGCCGACGGAGAGGTCTCGCTCTCGACCAACTCATCAGATCACAAATTCTCGTGACATGTCAACCCAATTTTCGGCGACTGGCCACGACTCTTCTCTCTCTCTCTCTCTCTCT